>VDFB02353493.1:393249099-393262682 GCA_007258455.2 Sequoia sempervirens
CTAACTTAAAAAATTTCAAGAATATTGCTTTGTTGCAATATTGAATAGTTGTGCTAAACAATGTATTTAAGTCATTTTCAAGAAGATATGTTAAAAATGAAATATGGATTGTCATTTAGAAATATTAAAATTCCCATTTAACCTTGAGCAATGAATATTGGTTGGATTTATTAAGTTTTGGAATTGGATATTGTTCCTTTTTAATAATCATGAATTAAATAAGGCATTTTTGAATTAGAATTGAAAAGGAATCTACCTAATCAGGGAAACAAAAATCTTAAAAGAAATTTGATAATTTTTCTCAATATTTAATGAGAAAATAAATTTTGATTCCAATATGAACCTTAAGAATTTAATGATAATTCAAATGAGAATTGTTAGATTTAGTGTAAGTATTAGTTGAATTGTTTAATTGCAGCACTTAAAATTTCCCACAAATGGATAGAGCAAATAAATTGTAAGAATAGACTTCGACATGGAAACATTGAGAAATTTATTTGTCTAACCAATGTGAAAATTCAACTTTAAAATTATGAAGAAAATCAAGTATGAGTAAAAAAAAATCAAATGTAGAATTTATGTTCCATTCCATAATATTAAAGAAAGATTATTTTGCATGATAATATATGTGAATATATTAGAGTATACTAGTGCATGATAAAAAACATCCTCTTTTATGCAATTATGATCTTTTGTGCTAGGTCTATGGTGCATATATAACCCTTGTAAATATTTTGCAATGTATAGATTAAAGTTGAAATAACATAAAAGAATTTGTGTAGATTTGTAACTTATGTACATGTGAATTTAATTTCAATTTCATATAAATAATTATAAATTATAAATTATATTATTGAATAATTTCACATGTATATGAATCTTAAGTTTTTGAGTGTATGATGACTCTTCATGTAAATTAATTTAAATTGTGCAACATTAAATTATTTTTGGTTTTAAATTTTAACTTGTATATTAAAAATGTTTTAGTTTTGAAAAGATAAATTTGTAATTTAAATTTTTTCTTTTAATTAAATGCAGATCTTTATTTGCATGGATATGGTTGATCAAACTTTTCATCTAAATGATCAAGGTTCTCATCACTCTACTCAGTTTGAGGAGCATGCTCAATGTAGGTCTAGTTTTTATGAGGACAACATTAGGAACTAGAAAATGCTTTGAGATGTTTAGACCAAACTATACATAACTCCCCAAATCTATCCAATAGAGACAAATTAGTTACTATTAGAGGGGGGATTACATGTATGATTGGCATGATTCGATCATGCAATCCATATGATGACATTAGCACTGAGTAGTTTTATATGTCCCTCGGAAAGAGTGTTAGTGGCACTAAGAAATTTGCATCTATTTCTAGAATAGTTTCATTAAATAATATGCATAGCATGTTCCCTTTTTATTATGGATGAGATAGAGTTAGAGGATATGTAGTTACTAGGTGTACATATGAGCTTGTTGCTCCTTTTATATATCCTAGATTGTTGGAAGCCCATGACAAATGGCCTCATAATGATGAGTTGTCACTTTATTTTTATAAACAATTATATGACAATTTTCATTTATAGTTAGATTTGGATTACATGTCTTTTCCTTAGCATGTTGGACATGGCAAAGAGAGGTTTTCTAACAAACTTGAATATAGAAGTGAAAATTTGCCACCACCTGTCAACAAGAGGGCTTTAGTTGGTCCACACCTTTTGAATCTTTCAAAATATTTAAAACTAGCAGCAACAATGGATACAATAGTAGCCCCTACTAGATGTGATATTTTTGATAGTATTGCCACCATTACTACTCAAATCAATCAGATTTTGATTGTGTTAGTAGATACTTATTACGCCTATAATTAGCCTTCCTCCTATCAAGGCTACATCCAACAATTATGATCCATTTATTTGTGTCAATCTACCATCACCATCATATGTGGCACAAATGAGTGACACGACTGTACATAATGTGTGTGCAATATCCATCACTAATTTACTAGAATCATATAAGTTTATTAGTGAGGAGGATGGGATCCCTCTTGATGTTGTATCAACACATATTATATGGCATTCTTTTAGACAAACAAGCTAGGTTGAGGTAGCTTCAAAGGGTATAGGGGGTATTAGGATATTTCAAACCATCCTATAACCCCCACACAACATGTTTAGATTGATCCTACAGGTTACCCCTCTCAATATGTTCCAGATCAGGTTGAGGTTACTACATCTGATATTGTTCTTGGCACACATCTATGCGCACTTATTTTTGGCAATGGTAGTGTACCATGTACAAGTGTCCCCATAATGTCCATGCATTCTTTTGAGATTAGTTGGATTCATAGAGACATCAAGTCAGCAATGCATGTACTTGAATAATTTATATATTTTGTGTTTGAAAAGTTCACATGTATATTAAATAAAAATTGATTTTAAAGTAGTTCCAACTCTTGATTGAAATCATGTATTTGAAAATTTCTAGCAGTATAGTGATTTTCTAACCTTTGGACATTTGGAGCATGTTGGTGATCCTATGCATTATACATTTGAGGTAAATTTATAATATTTAAATTACTTGATGCATTCACACATTGAAAGTACATTGTAAGTTTTAGATAACTTTACACATACATGTGTACATTAAATTAAATTATGCACTTTCTTGTGCAGGGCTTAGGGCAAGGATCAGGACAAGGATTAGATTCATCTATCTGTAGTCATATTAGATATCTTCCTCTTTGAGTTATTTTACATGCACACACATTTGTTATATCTTTAGACATGAACATTCTTATTGTGATTTGTCGTGCATCATATACATTTTACATTATGGTTTGTCACATTATGGTTCTTATTATGATTTGTCACATTATATACATTTTACATTATGGTTCTTCTTATGGTTTGTAACATTATGGTTTGTCACTTATATATACATTTTATATTGTGATTCGTCACATTATAGTTTGAATATGATTTCTTTAATGATTTATTTTATGGTTCGAATATGATTTTCTTCTATGATTTCTTTAACGTGTCTAATGCAAGAGCATCTGAGTCTAGATGCAATCTTACATCCCCACAAAATATTTTGTGATTATTTTTATTTTTCTTTTATGTATATTTCTTTTTAGTCTCTTTTTGGTGTGGTAATCTTTTTTGGCTTAGATTTTGATTTGTGACATTTTTTCCCAGTCACAACTGCATAGGCTCAACCAACAAGTCATGAAAATAATTAATTATAAAATATATGATGTCTTCAGTCAAACAAATTCACATGAACCTTTATAATATGATTTCACTTGGTCTAGAAAGATTTTATAGCTAGAAATTTTCAGATTAAGAAAATTAAAATTTTGTTTTCGATATATTTTTTTATGAGAACAAGTAATTCTTAAAATTTTCAAAATTTGGAGAAAAATGACTTTGATGGCATCTTAATGAAGTCATTCCACTTACTTAGGTCAATTTTCAAGTGAAGATCTACTTTTTATGCAAAAAAATCAATTTTATAATAACCTTTTAGCATATGTTAAAAGTTTCCATAATTTTTTAAAAAATTGTAATTTAATTAATTAATTTATTTCTCCATCAAAAATATTAAAATAATAATTAAAATTATCCTCTATAAATTTCTAATCAAAATTAATCCAAAATTTTTAAAGGCATCCATAGTGATTTATAAATTTATAATTGAAATTTTATTGCAAAAAGATGCCAGAAAATGGGGGAATGTGGCCTTTAGTATAAAGAGGGCATATTCAAAGGCCAAGAATAGACCTGCAAAAACCCATGGCAGCTAAGAAGAGGATGCCAAGATGAAATTTGAGGGAAAAAAATAGAAAACAAAGGTGTAATTGAAAGAATGGAGATGTCTAACTAGTAAAAATGCCCAACAAGGATAATATGGGTGTTGCATCGCAAAAATGGAAAGGTAGAAAATGACTAAGATTTGACATAATTTAAAGTGTCATACAAAAGGATTTCATTCAACAATGATTTAATGGTGGAAATTTATGTATTTGTGAAGTGATTGTAATATATTTTGTTCCAATTTGCTTCCTTTGTTATTGTAACAAAGTTTCCAAATAATAAAATTTTATGCTGAGAAATTTTTGTGTGAATAATTGTTAAAACCCTCCATCCTTGAACTATACCATAAGGTCAAGAAAATTTATTTACCTAAGTTTAAAGGAGTATAAATAAGTCAAAAAAATGTGGTGAAGATTGAAACTCAAAACCTAATAAAGAATATTTTATATCACACTTTGTGATCCATCGTTAAGATGAATAAAAAAATGAAGACTGTCAATTTTGACCACAACTATATAAATCACATAAGGCCATGAAAAGTGAATTGCATAAGATAATATATCATTGAGTTTAAAGGAGTACAAACAAGGCAAAAAATGTGGTGAAAACTAAAACCCAACCTAATAAATTATAAATTTAAATTAAACACAAAAGTAAGAAGAGTGAAGCTTAAAAAATATGAGAGTTAAAAGGACTAAAGAGAGAATGGTTGAAAGTAAAAACAAATGAAAAATAAAAACCAAAAGATAGAGAGATGAGAAACAAGATGTTTAAATTACATAAATGTTAAAAATAAGTGGCCTTTGATCTATTCATGAAGTTGAATGATTCATAAAGAGCCCACCAAGGATCAAGTCTTGTTGAGTATATAGACTCTACACCATATATAAGGGATAAGTCCAAGATTGTGCCTGAACAAATTTGAGGATGAGGAGGCAACTTAGTCCTCAACACTAAGTCAAAGAAATCTCATTATATGTGCACCTAACCATTTTGACAACATGAAAGGCCCCTCAATCCTTGATGCTAAATCGAAAAAGTCTAATCATTCATGTACTTAATGTATTTGGTGGTGTAAAGATCTCTCATTCCTTCACACTCAATCAACTGATCTAATTATTCTACACCCAACAACTCTTTGATGTGAAAACCCCTCAATCTTTAATATTAAATCAAAGAAATTTGGTTATCATACATCTTTGATTATCCATACATCCATCAAACTTAATGACATATAGAACCTAACACATCAGATCTAACACAACATGTCTAATTATTAATATTGACAAAATGAAAGCACCCCCTCACAAAATCTTAATTCAAACACGTCGTTTATTAATTTGTGGGCCTATATGCGCACTATGGCATCCACCCGTAGGGGGCTAGTCTCGCCTCAGCTCACCCTAGGTACCCAAGGTATGGATTGCTGAACCACTAGGCTGGGTCACGGGGACGCCCTTGCCGAAAAAAAAAAAAAATTAATAATAATAAAATAAAAATAAAATTTATTATTTAAAAAGATTTCATATCACAATGCACCTATGGTTCAACACCATATCGATCTATATGGTTCACCGATTAGTTTCATATGGCTCAACAACCGTACCAATTATTCAAAGAGGCTCCCCGAATTCAAAGAAATGTCACATACCACGACCTTTACGCAACAATGTCGACTCCAATAAAAGATCTGCTGAAAAGCTATATTTGAATTGTTCATTGTAATCGCTTGTCATTGTAGGGCAGCTAGATTCAATAACAATGTACATTTACAACGCTTCAATTTTTATCATACATTGCCAATGCCAGCCATTGCCAATCTCAATCTCAGGTTTGCTGCATTGTCTAAGAAAGCTCTTATAGAGCGCAAGCAAATCCATTCTCACATCACTTACAGAGGATTTGCATTTGCTACAGGAACCTTTTTTCGAAATAAGCTTATCAACATGTATGTCAAGTGCTGCAGTTTAGTTGATGCTCAACAAGTGTTCGATCATATGACTGAACGAGACGTCTTCTCATGGAATATCGTAATTGGAGCGTACAGAAGACATGGGTTCCCGCACGAGGCATTGACACTATTTCACCGAATGCAACGAGCAGGTATCCAACCCGATCACTTCACCATTTCCAGCATTCTCCCAGCCTGTGCCAAAATAAGAGCTTTGGAACAGGGTATGGGTATCCATCAAAGCATAATGGAAAGAGCAATCTCGTCAGATGTTGTTGAAAATGCCCTGGTAGACATGTATGCAAAATGTGGGAATATTCATGCGGCACGTAAGCTGTTTGATCAAATGCCTCAAAAGAATGTGGTTTCATGGACTGCAATGATTGTAGCATATACACAAAATGGTGTTCTGGACGAGGCTTTAAAGCTTTTCAATGAAATGCCTCGAAGGGATGTGGTCTCATGGAATGCAATGATTGCAGGATATGCACTAAGTGGATTAGTTGGAAAGGCCTTGGAAACTTTTAAACAAATGCAATTCGCGGGTGTCAAGCCAGTCTCAACAACTTTTGCCAGCATCCTCCCAGGCTGTGCCAAGATGGGAGCTTTAGAACAGGGTATGTACATCCACCAGAGCATAATCGAAAGCGGGTTCCTGTCAGATGTTGTAGCTACAAGTGCGCTTGTAGATATGTATGCAAAATGTGGAAGTATTCACAAAGCCCGTGAACTATTTGACAAAATGCCTCAAAGAGACGTGGTCTCCTGGAATGCAATGATTGCAGGATATGCCAAAAATGGAGTTCTTGATGAGGCTCTAAAGCTTTTTAAAGAAATGCCTCAAAGAGATGTTGCCTCATGGAATGCAATGATTGCAGGATATGCACAAAATGGGTTTGTTGAAAAGGCTTTGAGAACTCTTAAGCAAATGCAACTGACAGATGTAAAGCCAGACTCTTCAACCTTTATGAGTATCCTCCCAGCCTGTGCCAAAATGGGAGCATTGGAAGAGGGTATGGAAATCCATCAAAGCATAATAGAAAACGGCTTTTTATCAGATGTATTAGTTGCAAGTGCTTTGATAGACATGTATGCAAAATGTGGAAACGTACACACAGCACGCGATCTGTTTGATAAGATGCCTCAAAGAAATGTGGTCTCATGGAATGCAATGATTGCCGGATATGCACAAAATGGATTTTTTGAGAAGGCCTTGGAAGCTTTTCAGCAAATGCAGTTGGCAGGTAAAAAGCCAGATTCAATAACCTTTGCTAGCATTCTCCCAGCCTGTGCCAAAATAGGGGCTCTGGAACATGGCATGGACATCCATCAAAACATAATTAAAAGCAGATTGTTGTCAGATGTTGTAGTTGCAAGCGCTCTGGTTGATATGTATGCAAAATGTGGAAGCATACAAATGGCACGTGAAGTGTTTGACCAAATGTCTCAAAAAAATGTGATCTCATGGAATGCTATGATTGTAGGATATGCACAAAATGGCTTTTGCAAGGATGCTCTTCAACTCTTTGAATTAATGAAGCACTCTGGAACATACCCTGACCATGTAACCTTTGCTTGTGTTTTACTAGCATGCAGTCATGCAGGTTTAGTGGACGAGGGTTGTAAGAACTTCAATGGCATGAGTGACACATATTGCATTAGGCCTACAACTAGTCATTATGTGTGCATGGTTGACCTTCTTGGCCGTGCTGGCTATCTTGAGGAAACTCTGAACTTTATCTTCAAAATGCCAATTAAACCTGTCGTGGTTGTGTGGACATGTTTGCTTGGTGCCTGTAGAGCACATAAGAATGTAGGGTTAGGAGTATTCACAGCAACTCTTCTCTTTGAGCTGGATCCTAAAAATTCTGCGACTTATGTTCTTCTCTCAAACATATATGCAGAAGGGGGTAGGTGGGGTGAGGTTCAAATGGTAAGGAGATTGATGAAAGATAGAGGAATTAAGAAGATACCAGGATGTAGTTGGATTGAAGGCCAAAAATTGGTACATGCTTTTTGGGTAGGAGACACACCACATCCACAAGTATAGGGTATCAATGGAAAGTTGGAGAAGAGTCTTTGGAAAAGAAGATAGCAGGCTTTTTCCAGATTCAGGACATGCAGTGAATGATGTGGAGGGAAAACTTGAAAGAATTATTCCTTTCCCACCATAGACTTGAGAACTTGGCACATGCATTTGAATTATTTAACAGACCCCTTGCAACAACTGATAAAGCCATCAAGAACCTTGAACCATCTATTGACTGCCACAATGCAGCCAAGTTTATCTCCAAGACTGTTGCTAGACAAGTTGTGTGAGATTAAAGGATTCCATCATTCCAAACAAAGACAATGTTCTTGTGGAGATTATTGGTGATGCTAAGTGAAGCAATCTGTGAACATAGGCTTGCACTATTACCAGAGCTGCAGGGATAGCGAAGAAACCAGACTTCAAATCCAGTTTGTAATTAATGTTTCTTTTCAATGCATGGAGATCTAGACCATCATGTTGACTTCATAAAATCAGACATATGGTATACAATGTACATCGCTGCCCATGTATACTGATTGGGTATTTGTTAAAGCCCTGTTTTATGATGCCATGGAGGTGTCATGACATTGAACTGTTTTCAGGGAACATGCAGATCTCTGCAATGAAAGATTACTGAAAATATGGAGGATGGGAAAAAACAGAAGGAGAGGAATGCTTGAAGGGAATGGAAAAACTCATGGCCAACTGGAAATGCAAAAGAATGGCTTACAATCCATCCAATAGATTTTTGGAAATGATGGAAACAGAATCTCTTGACAGTTCTTTTTGTATCATCTTGTGTCTTGATCGGGTCTGCCATTTGGGATTTAATTACCCATGCCAAACTATGTATGCAAATTTATATATGCTCATGTCGATTTTTTATCGTTTATTTATTAATGATTCTTCGCTATTGTTTGCCTTCTAGGAGGGTTAATATGTTTTGGAACTATCGATCCTCCTTCTGATTTCAATTTTTTTTTAAGCTTAGAAGTCATTAGAATCTATATGGGCAGAAGTAAAATTACAATTATTAAATTATATTTGATCAGTAATTTCATTAAATAGTTATTAAAAAAGTTATGAACCATCAAAAACATTTGTTTTGGTTTGAATTATTTAGAAGTCTTTTTATACCCTGAAAAATCTTCATTAATGTTTAATGTAAAAAACCAAGGTGATAGATGCCTTCAATAACACATTAATGGAGGAAAAAACATGGTAGATGCGCTAATAGTATGTCTATATTATTCATATTGATTGGAAAACAAGTACAAAGAATGATTATAACTTCAATGTTGCTCTATGCTCCTTGTCAAGTCTTTTTTATAAATTGAAATTGAGTTTTGTCTACTTGTTAAATGCATACATACATTTCCAACCTTCCAAAACCTATTTACAAGTTCTCTAACACTCTTTGTGTACAAAGTTTGAGTGTCAAAATTTATGACTATTCACTTCCTCTATTCTTCTATTATACATATCACAATCACCTCTTTCTTCAATTAGATTCACCAATTAATTTCAAAACCACCCTAACGGTTTAGCAACCATTGTTTCATATTTCATTCAACATAATGGCAATTAATTTTGACAATTACAAATTCACCATTGCCACTTTTGAAAATGCCCCCTTAATGACTATTAGCAGTTTTGACTGTAATAAAACAAGCACTTGCATTTATCAATTTTTTGAAAACAAAACTCTCAATTCTCATTCTACATGTCTTCTAAACCCTTCATGGATCATACCTCCCTTCTTAAACGCATTTTTGGTCTCAAAAGGGTTTATTGGGGCATTAAGAGTTGAAATTGCAAACACTTAAAATTGACTATTACATTTGGTCAATCTATCCAAATTTGTCTTATCCCTTATCCTTATATTAATTAAATAATATTGTTATTATTTAATTAATATTCACCATCCTAATATTATCCAAAATCATTTCTTCTATGTCCACTAAGGTCTAATTTTAGGTAAATAATTATCTGTAATTATTTACCCATCATTTTCCCCATTTTCTAAAAATTAAATAAATAATTTTTTATTTATTAAATTCCTCTCACATGTCACATCCTCCATTTTTTCTTATTAATTATTAATCCTCATCTAATTAACCTCTTAAGTGTGTGCACACACCTAATCAAGGATTAAGTGGAAGTCGTTTAATCCCTCATCTACCATGTTCTATCACTCATTAATTTTGCCCCTTTTGGAAGGGATCCTGACCCCCACATGGGTCTACCTTCCAAAAGGACATAGAAGGAATTGTTAACTCATTTGTTCTCTTCACTTGTCTCTTTGGACGACAATTTCCTTTATGGCATATCTTCCAAGGTACGTTAAGTTACCCCTCAATCCTCTCAAGCCACCACATTGTGTAACATGGCACAATCTCATGGCTTGACAGATCCCCTTTCATCTTAGCTATTAATATTTTTATCAAATCCTAGCCCTCCATCCATTTCATCCAAAAATCTATTTAATGCAACGCTTAGCCATTTTTATTGGGATCTCACTAATTTATCCTTGGAGCATCATTGTTGAAAGCAAGGTGAAGGAAAGCTACAATATGAACTTATGCAAGTGAATTCAGATCTGAAAAATTAAATTGCCAAATCAGAAAAAAAAAAAGAAAAAAAAGTGATTGCAGCATACATCACAATATAGAAATTAGTAAACAAAATGTGACACCAGATTTACGTGGAGAAACCCTTTCGGGGAAAAACTCCACATGAGAAAAGAGGGCAAATATATTATTAATCTTCGAATGAGTACACAATAATACACTTCACTACTAATCTCAAATCAACCTAGTAGCAACCTGTTACCTACAAGAACTCAATATGAAACTACCATTCCATGGCTCTAATTTATAGAAATTATGGGAGGTAAAACCATGAATGGTAAACCAAAACAAAAGGTACAAAACCACCTACAAAAACCCATGCCCCTCTTCTTGGACAACCAAAAGACACAATAAAATATTAATTAGAAATTCAAGACTCCCACATGGGCGCCTAACCCATAACTTATCCAATTCCTTTCTTTTTGTATGCTCTAATGACCTTTCCGCTCTCTGATGAAACACCAATTGACATCTTTTCTTCTCCAATCTTAGGCTCCCTATCCAAGACCTTTCATATTCCATTTTGGATGCCTAGGAAAGATGCTTTGTTCATATTTGATGTGTAACCTCCACCCAAATTAAATATTCTCCTTAAATTCAAATTACAACATGCCAAAATTTAATATTTTTCTCTCATGTCCCCTAGAATAGGGTCATCCCACAATAATGGGTCCCAAACTTCGGACATCCTGATTTTTGTCTAAAATAGCATATTTTTAAAAAAATTAATGATTTAAGTCTTGAGAAATTACATCTAAAGGGTTTTAATTGAAGATGGTTAGATAAGACCCCCTTGGATAGAACACCTTTAGTATTAAATCATAGCTACAATGGAGTCTCTTTCACATCTATCAAAATGCTGGCAAAAAAAATGTTTTTTCTTTACCTTTTGAGGGATTAAATAAAGTCATTTAGAAATTATGTTTTGTAAGTATGTAGCTCTTATTATAAGCTTTCTAGAAAGCATAATTTTAAATATATTTTTAATTTTATTATTATATTTATATTTTATCTCTTGTGAATGTTATTTTTCACTAAACATCAAGGTATTTGTTTCACATCAGTGCAAAAATAGAAAAACAGAAAGAAAAAAAAATGTGTGAACTAGGTATTGATGTTCTTGTTTCAACAAAAAAATTAAAAAATAATTTCAATACATGCAAAATAAGTTGTGTGTGATGACATACACCTATATCTAGATTATAGTTACTTCGACTTCAAAAAATAATTAAAAAAATATCCAACAAAAAATTATGAATAAATATCCATGCACTAGATATTGATGTTAAAAATCTATATTTTAAAAATTATAATTTCATCCTTTCAATAAAAAAATTTATGCATGACATAAAAATCACTTTTTTAAAATGTTGTTAACTATAAAAATATGTTTTTGATTAAGGAACAAGCAGGTTTTGAAGGGACCCCGAAACCCTTTACAAATAGATTTTGAATGGATCTGGAACCCTCAACTAGAAAGTTGTCCTAACAAAAGGACCATGAAAGCACAAACAACCAAGGGTAAAAAAGGCATCCAATGCCAAAGAACAAAGGTTTTAAATTTTAAATAAAAAAGGCACCCACAACCAAAAACAAAGTTGAAAGAAGAACAGCCTACAGCCAGCCAAAAACCAACCCCCAAATTAGAACCATCAAGATTTACATTTAGAGCTACTCTTGTGGGAGTGGAGAGTCATGTCAAAAGAAGGCTTAGAGAACTTTGCTTTCTTTCCCTTTACAGTAATCAAGACCTCTTCCATTTGTGTTGCCTTATCATGCCAAGGCAACACACCATTATCCTAAAAAATAATGCTTGCAACCTCTGTCTCAAAGATTTCATCAGTATTCCTCCCTGGAGGCATGGCCTTATCAGAAGAGTCACCAAAAATGATAGCTAGAATGCTATCACCAGAAATGGCAGCCTTAGGCCCATTCTCTCTATCTTTAGGGATTTCAACATGATAATCTTGCACAGCATCAACAACCCCACCATTTGAGACATTTGGAGAGGATGCCCCTAGACCCTGTGATTCCAACGCAACCACCTTTGAAAAACTCCTATATTGATCAGATTTCTTCTCAACCATATAATGTTGTTGAAAAGCACCTTTCCACCATGTAGTCGTCATTGTTTTTTTCTCAAATCCACATTGTGCAATAGCATGACCTATTTTAAAACATCTTCTACATCGGAAGGGAATCCCTTCATAGTCCAAAGATTAAAAGTATGTTATTAAAATTTACGTAAAAAAATTACAATTTATTTCTATTTTTTTTAAATATGTATATATATGTAGAATCTACACACAAATATTCATAAATTAGTAGTTCATATTATCTCCAAATTATTAATGTTTTACTTGTTATAGGTTTCATAAAGTGAAATTTTATTAAAACAAATGTGATATTGATGTCCAACTTGGCCAAAAAGTGTGACACAATATTGTGGGTTGAGCCAACACATTCCAAGGAATGTGGAGATATACAAATAACATAGGATTACAAGGTTAATGTCACCTTATCCTAATATTCTCCCACTTGACATTATACATTGTAATTACATCCAAGAGATATAAAACATAAAATCAAGTACAATGATCAAGGTCCATGGCCTTCCTACACCAAGAGAACTTAACCGTGGTCACTAGCTTCATAAGAGAATCTACAACATTATTCAAAGTGTCAACCTTTTCTATCATGACCTTACCATTCTCAACCATCTCTTGCACAAAGTGATATTGAACATCAACATGCTTAGTATGAGCATGATACATAGGATTTTTGGTCAAACAAATAACACTCTATTATCACATCCAATTCTCACCATCCTGTAATCAAAACCAATTCCATTACCAAGCCTATATAACCATACCACCTCCTTAGAGGCATGTGTAGCAGCCATATACTCTACTTCAACGGTGGACAAAGCAATTGTGGGTTGCCTCTTACTCATCCAACTCACTACACCTTCAAACAAAGTAAGTACATAGCCACTGGTGGACCTTCAACTATCCATGTCACCTACTATATTTACATCAATAAACTTTTGTATGTCTAATGACTTGTCCACATAATTAGTACCATGATAAACCAAATAGTAATTAGAAGCACCTTTCAAATATCTAAACACCCTCTTAACAAAATTCCAATGCTTT
>VDFB02353493.1:393262782-393324619 GCA_007258455.2 Sequoia sempervirens
TGAACTAGGTATTGATGTTCTTGTTTCAACAAAAAAATTAAAAAATAATTTCAATACATGCAAAATAAGTTGTGTGTGATGACATACACCTATATCTAGATTATAGTTACTTCGACTTCAAAAAATAATTAAAAAAATATCCAACAAAAAATTATGAATAAATATCCATGCACTAGATATTGATGTTAAAAATCTATATTTTAAAAATTATAATTTCATCCTTTCAATAAAAAAATTTATGCATGACATAAAAATCACTTTTTTAAAATGTTGTTAACTATAAAAATATGTTTTTGATTAAGGAACAAGCAGGTTTTGAAGGGACCCCGAAACCCTTTACAAATAGATTTTGAATGGATCTGGAACCCTCAACTAGAAAGTTGTCCTAACAAAAGGACCATGAAAGCACAAACAACCAAGGGTAAAAAAGGCATCCAATGCCAAAGAACAAAGGTTTTAAATTTTAAATAAAAAAGGCACCCACAACCAAAAACAAAGTTGAAAGAAGAACAGCCTACAGCCAGCCAAAAACCAACCCCCAAATTAGAACCATCAAGATTTACATTTAGAGCTACTCTTGTGGGAGTGGAGAGTCATGTCAAAAGAAGGCTTAGAGAACTTTGCTTTCTTTCCCTTTACAGTAATCAAGACCTCTTCCATTTGTGTTGCCTTATCATGCCAAGGCAACACACCATTATCCTAAAAAATAATGCTTGCAACCTCTGTCTCAAAGATTTCATCAGTATTCCTCCCTGGAGGCATGGCCTTATCAGAAGAGTCACCAAAAATGATAGCTAGAATGCTATCACCAGAAATGGCAGCCTTAGGCCCATTCTCTCTATCTTTAGGGATTTCAACATGATAATCTTGCACAGCATCAACAACCCCACCATTTGAGACATTTGGAGAGGATGCCCCTAGACCCTGTGATTCCAACGCAACCACCTTTGAAAAACTCCTATATTGATCAGATTTCTTCTCAACCATATAATGTTGTTGAAAAGCACCTTTCCACCATGTAGTCGTCATTGTTTTTTTCTCAAATCCACATTGTGCAATAGCATGACCTATTTTAAAACATCTTCTACATCGGAAGGGAATCCCTTCATAGTCCAAAGATTAAAAGTATGTTATTAAAATTTACGTAAAAAAATTACAATTTATTTCTATTTTTTTTAAATATGTATATATATGTAGAATCTACACACAAATATTCATAAATTAGTAGTTCATATTATCTCCAAATTATTAATGTTTTACTTGTTATAGGTTTCATAAAGTGAAATTTTATTAAAACAAATGTGATATTGATGTCCAACTTGGCCAAAAAGTGTGACACAATATTGTGGGTTGAGCCAACACATTCCAAGGAATGTGGAGATATACAAATAACATAGGATTACAAGGTTAATGTCACCTTATCCTAATATTCTCCCACTTGACATTATACATTGTAATTACATCCAAGAGATATAAAACATAAAATCAAGTACAATGATCAAGGTCCATGGCCTTCCTACACCAAGAGAACTTAACCGTGGTCACTAGCTTCATAAGAGAATCTACAACATTATTCAAAGTGTCAACCTTTTCTATCATGACCTTACCATTCTCAACCATCTCTTGCACAAAGTGATATTGAACATCAACATGCTTAGTATGAGCATGATACATAGGATTTTTGGTCAAACAAATAACACTCTATTATCACATCCAATTCTCACCATCCTGTAATCAAAACCAATTCCATTACCAAGCCTATATAACCATACCACCTCCTTAGAGGCATGTGTAGCAGCCATATACTCTACTTCAACGGTGGACAAAGCAATTGTGGGTTGCCTCTTACTCATCCAACTCACTACACCTTCAAACAAAGTAAGTACATAGCCACTGGTGGACCTTCAACTATCCATGTCACCTACTATATTTACATCAATAAACTTTTGTATGTCTAATGACTTGTCCACATAATTAGTACCATGATAAACCAAATAGTAATTAGAAGCACCTTTCAAATATCTAAACACCCTCTTAACAAAATTCCAATGCTTTCTACTAGGGTTAGACATAAACCTGCTCAAAACTTCCACTACTTGGGCCATATTTGGTCTAGTACAAACTATTGCATGCATCAAACTACCAAGGAAACTAGCATAAGGAACTATAGACATATCCTCAAAATCATCATCAAAATTAGGACACATATCTAAAATCAACTTAGTACCAACCAAAAATGGAATACTAACTGGCTTCCAATCATGAATATTAAACCTCTGCAAAATGGTATCAACATACTTACTCTGACTTAACCAAAGCTTTTTGTGAACCTGGTCTCTATTGATCTCCATCCCAAAAATAAATTTTGCAACCCCCAAGTCCTTCATATAAAATGTGCTATAAAGTTGTGTCTTGAGCTCACTAATCTTCACCTTGTTGTTACCAATAAACAAAATATCATCAACATACAAGATAATAATTAGAATTTTTTCATCAATAACCTTAATGTGCACACAACTATCTTCCTCACTCTTAAAAAACCCCAACTTCAATGAAAATGCATCAAACTTTTGGTACCACATCTTGGGTGACTATTTCAAACTATACAAAGATCTCTTCAACCTACAAAGTAATTGTTTTTTTTCATAGCAAAATCGTTAGGTTGTCACATATAAATTTCCTCCTCAAGATCCCCATGAAAGAAGTAGTTTCCATTTTCTCTATGTCAAAATCACAAATAGTAGCAATAGATAATAGAAATCTAATAGAAGTCAATTTAGCAACATGGGAGATGTAGACACGTAAAATGTACTGATTGACATTGGACATCTGATCTTGACCACTAACATCGTTTCAACTTGAATCATCCTTCGATCTAACCATTTAATCGAATACCTTTATTTGATTAAATTCATCAATATTTCTCTCTTAATTAAATAAATCAGTTATCTAATTAAGTCACCCTTTTCTTGATAATTAAATTAACCATTCTAATCTAATTATCCTATTTAATTAAATAATTAATTTTATTTGATTAAATCTCTAAAGTCTATCTATTAAATTAAATAAATTAAAACCTTATTTAGTTTAATCTAACATCATCTCTTTTAATTAAATAAATCAAAATTCCTTATTTAATTAATCATTTTATCACATTCTTCACATATTTGATTTAAATAAATCCACAAATTTAAATCAAATAGGTCACATCATTTAACCCCTTCATTAAATTAATTAATCTTGATTAATTTAATCTCTCCTCATGTCCCATCCTCCATCTTTTTCCACTTGCACATGAAAATAGAGTTATTTAATTTATTCAATCCCTATTTTCCTCAACAAGGCATCTTTTAAGGAATATTCCCAAATTTGAATTCAAAATCCAAGTGGACTTTGTCCTTCCAACAAGGCATTTACTCCTCTTACAAGGTCCTTTTTCCTTGAGCCAAGTGGCATTCAATGCATCTTCTTTCCCTCTTACATGTCATTTCAACAAATTCAAAATTCAAATATATGCATTTATTGACACAATCTTCAAAACTTGCACATCCTCCATTCATTCACACATTGACATGTGGCACTTTGTCATTGGCTAATTCTTAGTACCACATTTCTCTATTTTGGACATTCTTCCATCTTCTCATTCTATAAATAAGAGGCTTATCTCCTCATTTCATCATCCACAATTTGAGTAAACTTATTATACTCAAATACATCTTCAAGCATTTGCAAGATTCATCCATCCATAGCTAGGTTATGCAGATTTTTATCTTGGAGCACATTGGAGGTCTTCATCAAGTGGATCAACTTTCATCATCAAATCACCATTGCATCATTAGGCTTGGGAAAGGGCCAATTTTCACATGAAATTGACACCAATTCCCTCAAGAGATTAGGAGTTTGTTTGTTTTAGAATAGGATTTGACATGTTTTTAAGTTTCCTTGTGTTTTTCATTTCATTTTCTATCTATTTTGCTATTCAAATGAATTTCTTGAGGAATCTAGATTCTAACTTTCACTTGATCTAATTTGTTGATTGGTTTCTTGTGCTATTTCAGATATTTGGATTTAGGTTTGACATTTTGGCACAAGAGGGAAATCTCACATTTTAGTCACGTTTTTTATCAAAATTCTACGTTTTTCTTTGTTTACAAGCTCAGCATCGTTGTTCAACACCGTTGGTTCTCCAACGTCACTATATAGGACCACTAACAATTCAAACTATGACGCACCAGTCTTCCCAGCTAGAAATTTGAATTCCAAACTATGTTGCTAAACCTGTGTGACCCACGAGAATCTTTCAAAAAATCAAATTGTACTGTTGGAAAAAAGTGTGACACATTCATGCTCATTGGGCTAATTGTAGAGCGACACTGACTGGGAAGCGGCGCTATATAGCATTGTTGGGAAATCAAACTGCGACACCTTCGTGGATTGCACCACTGGAGGGGAGTATGAAGTGAAATTTGATTTACAGTACGTGCTTTTTTCAAATTATTGTTCTTATGTCTGTTTTCTACCTTTTTGACCTCTACTTTGCAGAATATAACTGATTTTTCTTGTAGGTTGGATCGATCAAAGATGAAATGGAAGAGAAGCATGAGGATGTCATTTCACTAAAACAAGTTTTTTTAAACACTCTAGTGTTTGTTTAACACTCTTGGAGGATTCATTATTCCTCTTAAGGAAAATTTATCATATTTTTATGCTTAGGGTTTACTAATTTCATTTGGGCTTTAAAAAGAACTTTTGAATTCTTGTTACAAAAAGGCTTTAAAAGAACATTAGGATTCAAATTTACTAAAGTTTGTTTTGGGATTAAAAAATTGAACAAGGAAAATTGTCACACTTACTTTAGTGCTTTTAAAATGAACTCACAATTTCTTTGAAAGGTTAAAATGAACATGTGCAACTTTGTTTTTGTGATTGCTTACTTAAACTAACATCATTGAAAATGACGTATGCGCTTCTCTCACACTTTACAGGGATCTTGAGAATCAAAAGGCCTTTTTTATGATCTTAGGTTGAGATAAAGTAATCAGCTCCACACTTCATTTTAGGAACTAAAATTGAACAAATATTGTGAGTGTGAGTTAGGTATATCATGTATGTTCTCCCTTTATTTCTAAATGAAGGTCGGTCGAACTACGGATGTGCTTTCTCGTTGTTGTTTACCTTTAAAGGGGCTTGCCTAAGAGACACATCCAAAAGGAGAACTCGAAGGTGACTCCAACTGGTTTTTCATTCGAGCCGGTATATAAATGGATAAGACTAAATTGTCAAGTCCTCATGGTATGTAGGCCTTAGTCATACAGTGTCTTTCAGAATGGGGTACTACTGTAAAAAGTATAAGAGCCCCTAGTAGGATTGATTAAAGCTTTTAGTGGTGTGTTGGACACTCGCAAGGTGCCATGTCCCCGATGTCCCATCATTAAGAACCTTGTTTGTAGTAGCCAACCAGTCCATCCAACAAGTTTATCAAAGTGGTGCATTGGAACCTAAATTCCAAGAAGTTACTTTCCATGTCCGATCTTGGTTAAAGTATAGAGGTTAAGACTTCATTCTCAACATACCTTTATACTCTCTCCTCGGTTGCATGTAAAATCATCTCTTCTACTATGAAGGGCATGAGGAAATCCCACCAAGAAAAACATACCAATTGAGCTAGGATGTTATATTGTTTGTGAATCAAAACACTTTGCTTTTTTGAAAACATTTGGAAACAAACACTGAACATCATCATCAAAATTTCAAACCCTTTAGGAGGAAAATATAATTGACCAAATTCATGTGTTATTGCTTGCCCTTGGGATTCACATCCTTAGAGGTTTCTAAACACTTGAACTTACATCTCAGTTTGCCTACTAAAGATAAACAATAGGTAACCCTTTCCTTGAATTCATCAAATTTCAACATAACATACTTTGTGGGATTCAAAGAAATTAAGACATTGGACATCTAGTTTGGAAAACCTAATCAAAGAAGTGTTTGTGGTAAAATAAAGTTGCTAAGCAAAGATAACAA
This sequence comes from Sequoia sempervirens, assembly GCA_007258455.2. Classification (NCBI taxonomy): domain Eukaryota; kingdom Viridiplantae; phylum Streptophyta; class Pinopsida; order Cupressales; family Cupressaceae; genus Sequoia; species Sequoia sempervirens. The sequence goes on from VDFB02353493.1 coordinate 393,268,807, forward strand.
AATCGGCTCTCACATGTGTTGAAAGCTCATGATTTCCATGTAAGTCAAAATTCCAAAACAAAAGTCCTTGAGTCAAAGTTCAAAATTTAGGAGTCACACTCAAAAGGTCATCAAGAGGTACAACAAAAAGTGCAATCAAAAGCAACATATCAAGATAAGCAAGAAGTTAACAAGGTTCTATAGACTCATCCCTTTGAACAATTCAAAAATTTATGCTCAATTTGAACCACTTCTTAGTTATAGAGGTCTATAGAAGCATTGCATGGTCTTCAATACCGAGGGCTAGTAAACAAAGTGTATTTTTTAGGTACATCCTAGGATCAAAATCAAAATCTTTTTCATCCATCCTTCAACATCAAACCAAAATCACCTCACCATCATCTTTTCAAAAATCTTGAAATTATCCTTCATGCTAGGCTTTTTGGTAAAAAATCAAAATCATCAAATCCTTGAGACAAATTCCTTGAAATCTTTGAAATATCAAATCAGCTTTGGCTAGGCATTTGTAGATGCATCCTTTTGCGTATGCTTAGTCAAAATTATCAAAACATCTTATTTAGCTAGGTATATGTAGATGCATCCTTCTTCATATGCTTGGTTAAATTATCATCTTGTTTGAATAGGAGTGGGTAGATGCATCCTTCTCCCTACACATATTCAAAATATCATCCTTTGAGAAAATCTACCCCTTAGACAATCATCCAATATCTTAGGGTCTATTTTTTCAAAACAAACCAAAAAAAATCAATTCAAGGACAATCCAAAAATCAAAATCTAAAAAATCCAAAAACATATCCAAAAGTCCTAAAAGTCTAGCATTCCCCTCAAGATTTTTCTCAAAAGAGTTCCAATCATCTATCTAACATCCATATCATTGTCATTCTTTGATCTTAGCATCATCCTAATTTTTTTCTCTTTTGTGCCTAAAGATATATCAATCCAAAGAATTAGAGATTCATCTCCTATATTCTTAAAAATTGATCCCTATTTTATGGTGTAGACTATATCTCAACACAAGAAGAACATGGAAGCTGACAAAGAAACACCCGCTTCAAGTGACCGAAGCCAAAAAAACTCTGAAATGAATCCCCTTGAATCAAACAATCCTTTGATTAACTTTCTTTCATCCTCACAAAATTCACAAGAGGAAATCCAAGAAGAGGATCTTACCTTTGGGATGTCACACGAAGAGATCACTGAAATGATCCAAAATCCAGAAAACCATAATATCATCAATATCATGATGAAGCTTAACCCTTCACTATACATGCTCGAACTAGCAAAACAAGGGGCTAAACTCCCCTCCGATTTTGATGTGAGCTTTATAGTGGAACCATCTTTGGAGATCATGCCTCTAATTTCATCCACACTCCCCATCTCATCTACACCCCCATCCCAAAGCATCACTCAAAACATCCCACAAATCACATCTTTTTCTCCAACTCAACCTAATGTTAATAAGGGAAGTACATTTCTTAATGTCATTCAAACACACCCCCTTGTTAATAATCAAAACTTGGATACAAACACCATTTTAGAACAAAATATACCCTGAAATCCCTTACATAAGTATGCCCCTCTCACTTTCCATGATCCTAATGATCCATCATCATCATCCTTTCGTGCAACTCGCCAAACTTCTTTCTCCATAACTTCGCAAGGAGAAGGTGACATGTTCAGACCTAGGGGCATTTTCGACACCACACCATTTCCTCAAGAAATCACATCTCTCACATTTTCACCTCTTCCACTATTACCACCATTATCCATACCACTACTTGGCTTGGGGCTCCCACCTTTACCAAATATCAATCAAAATCAAACCAACATTCCAAATACCAATCAAAACATCACACCAAACTCTAAAAATTTGTCATCGACATCGCAACAACAAATGACGACTACACAAGCAATCACAACATCATCAACCGCCCCCCTAACATCTCAAAGCATGGTCTCTCAAGGACCAACCACATCGATCGCACCATCTACCACTCAAATCACCAATACGACATCACCTCTCACCACCACCACAAGCACCATTCTAAATCCACCACCACCCCCACTACCACCAAGCTCCAATATATCAAGCCAATACAGCATGGCATTACAAACAACTCAACAAGCTGCTTATCAAAAGGAATTCCTACAAGTACAAAAGCAACTAGTTGCTCAACAAGCCGCTCAGGTAGCACAAGATGCTAAAATCACACAACAAGTGCAATAGGTTGCACAAGCCCAAGCCTTATTGCAACAACAAAAAGAAGCTGCTCAAGCATCCCAAGCCGCAATACAAGCACAAAAAGCTGCTCAAGCCCAAATTCTATTACAAAAACAAGTAGCACAGGCACAAGCCCAAGCACAAGCACAAGCCAAAGCTTAAGCTCAAACACACTCTCAATATCAAGCACAACAAGTGCAAGCACAAGTGTAGTATCTTGCACAAAAACAAGCAGTACAACTACAAGCATATCAACAAGCAATAAAACAATACCAAGAGCAGCAAGAAGCAACCCAACAACAAGCACAACAGGCTCAGCAATAGGAAATCTTAGCACAACAACAACAATACCAACAACAAGCATTGTTTATATAGCAACAAGTACAAGCATACATGGTTTAGCAGAATACGCAAATATCACTAATCAACACATCAACTAATCCACCCATCGCATCCACAACCGAACCACCTCAGAACACTTTCATCCCACCTCCTTATCCACAAAATGATGTGACAGCACAAATCAGGTTGCTCTCACAACAAGTGCTCGATCTTCAATTAGGACAAACCACAAGAGCATCTAGTAACTTGTGTCCTTATCCATCCAATAGGAGCCTTGTGATGAAACCATTCCCGAAGGGATTTGAGATCCCCAAGTTTGACAAGTACCGAGGGATGGGAAACCCTAGGGATGGGAAACCATAAAGATCACATCAGGGAATTCTAGGTTCATTGCATGGAAGTCACATATGATGATACTTATCTGATGCAGCTATTTCCTAGGAGTTTGGCAAGCCACGCTATGGAATGGTTCTCTCGCCTACCCACAGGCATCAAGACATTCCAAGAAATCATAGATGCATTCATTAAAAACTATGCATGTAATATCGCCATGAATGTTAGTCTAGAGGAACTCTCGGCTCTAAAACAAGAAAAGAATGAATCATTCACTTCATTCCTACAACGATGGCGATCCAAGGCCAATCAGAGCAAGTGGGTCATGCTCGAGGAACAAGTATGCACAATCATATCCAACCTTGAAGGCCTCCTAGCATTTCATCTCAAAGTCCAAGGGATCACCACATATGACCAACTGATTTCCAAGGCACTCAGCATCGAATGAGCCCTTATGACACAATTGGGAGGATCAACTTCATATCTTGAACAATAGAATAATTATCCGCCCACCTACTACAATGACAAACCTTGCACATGGGCAAGAAAAAAAAATGTTACCAACGATGGTGTCATTGATGCCAAAGTTGTCATCAGTGCCCCTCAATAGAACACACCTGCACCTCAACAACAAATCCAAAACCATCATAAAGTGAACACAATAACACAACAACCCAATAACCAAGCAATCAATAACGTCAATGACCAAAGAGGACCTCCCCAGCAAAACAAGAACTTCACCAAATGAAAGTACACTGCTCTTGGGGAACCACTTGAAGTCATCATGAAGAAATTGCTAAACGAGAACCTTATCAAGATTCCCACCTATGAGAACTACCAACAACCAGACATTAAACCTCCTTGGTATAACAAAAATTAACTCTGTGATTTCCATAAAATCAAAGGGCACACCATGAATAGCTACATGAGACTAAAGAACATAGTTCAGGATCTCATTAATCAAAGGATCATAAATGTGGAACAGCCAACAGGGAATCAAAATCTCAAAATATACATGAATCCAATGCCTAACCATGACAATAAAGGGAGCAATAACATCGATAAGGGGAAAGGTGTTAGCTCTCAAAAATGCAAGTGAAGTGCCTCAAGCGGTTGCCAATTTCTTGGTACGTTTCAGGGTAATAGACAAGGTTTAAATGGTTTAAACCTTCTTCTCTTTAGGTGCTGCTAGACCTAGGCAGGTATACCTATATGAATGAGGCAGACTTGACTTATGTTTATTTCCTAAAGTATTTTACCCACAATGGAAAATGGGAGTGGATAAATAGAATGTGATTTGGTATAGATTGTATAACAATATCAAAGCTAAAACCTAATATGTTCAGTTAACAGATGTGAATAATGAGTGAAACTTAAATAATGAAATGTGGAGACTAGTGCCTTATTGGGTATGCAGAGTCAAAAGAGATCTAAAATGAGTAACTTCTTTCTAGCAAGTACTCTAATTGTTTGACATATAATTTGAGTTTATAACTTGTATAAACATGCAAGAATATGATTACCAAGTTCTTCTTAATGATCCAAATGAAATTCCCTAATTACTATGATAACCTAAAAGGATTTAATCTTTTCTTGAAAGAACCAATTAATCAACCATACAAATACAACAAATGTTCACCGATAAATTGAATATAAACTTGTTATATCAATTTAAATAACCAGAAAACATCAACCTTGGAGACAACTTCAACAATACTTTCAATATACACAACAAACAAATGATACAAGAAATAAGCCACCACATCAAATGATTCTCATTGATATCTCCATAGTTTTAAACATGCATCATAGTCTCATATTTGTAAAATATTGTTATCTATTGTATCTTTCTCCTATTCTAATTTATCTTATTCTTTTCTATTTCACCATCAAAATAGATATTTATATATCAAATATTTGAAAGGACACATCCTTTCAGAGATGTCATATGTTTAAACAACAATAGATTAAAAGATAATCAAGCTCTATTAAGCCATAAATGAATTTTAGATAGGTGATCCAAGTAATCCCGGTGTTCATGTGTATCTGAATCTCCTACTGCATTTTGGATTGTGATCTCCATTTTTACCATCTTCTCATTTTTCTCGCATGCCTCATCCAATGTTGTGTCTTTCATGGTAGCTATCTTTAGGATTTCTTGCAGTATGGACTCACTTTCACTTTTCCATCTAGTCATTTCTTTTAATTCTCCTTTATCATCAAAGAATGTAGTCAATCCTTTCCTGGTGGCATTTATCAATCCCTGTGCATCCCCTCACAATTCTTCAAAGAAGTCTCGATGTTTATTCACAAAACCATTTGTAGCTTCAATTGCTACATTATCAGAAACATCCCTCTAGTTTATTTCTTTAAACTTCTCCAGAATCCTTCCATCCACTCTTTCATGTTCTTTCAATGCAGCAAAGTTATGTGAATGTTTTCCCCAGAGCTTATTTAACCAAGTTGTTAGGCTAGCCTATCTTTTCTTAATCATTGCTACAAGTGCATCATATTTCCCTTGAGAATAAGCACTTGATCCTTCCCAACGATCTTTTGACTATGAACTTTCACCATGAGTGAGTAGCTTGGTTGATTTCATTGTAACACCTAACAAATATTTTAGGTGGTCATTTTCTCTCGACACCCTCTCATTATTCATTTAGTGCATTTCCCTCTCCTTGATTAACATCTAAATTTGGGCTTTGTTTAATTTTGCAACATTAATTCCAATTTTTGTTGTTGCTACAGGATCACCCTCTCCAATTTTTAGATTCATAACCTACCCAAATGCCTTCTCAATATCAATGACAACTGATTTTCTGTGAGGTGGATATAAAGCCCAAATCATTAATGACCCTTCATCTAGATTGTACTTTGACCCTAAATATACTTTTGTCACCTTTTCTGTGCTGAGATTATGTGTAGCATTACTATCTTTCAAGAAAATATCAAAAACTAGTGCATAATTGAGATTCAAACTAGGAAAAATCATAACACCGGCATTTTCCAACATTTTCCTCCCCTTTTTAGGGGTCATATCTACCATCTCCTTTTCCACACACATCTTTAAATCATTTAGTAATTGTTCTTCATTACCTGATGTGATATTGTCAACTTTTCCCTTATTTCTTTTCCTTTTTGTTTGTACAAGAATGCCTTAAACTCTAGAGAGTTTACAAATTCATCATCTAATACAAACGATTAGTATTCTACATGCCTTGCATCTTCCTTTACATTCTCTTCAGCACTCAATTCTTTGGCAAGGCAAGTGTAATGTTGAGTTCTTAGTCTAGACATTTTACTTGGTTGGTTTTGTGGCACATTATCCTCATATGCCTCTTCCCCAAAAGACAATAACTTTGTATCCTGCAACCCTTGATTATATCTTTTGACCACTATCTCTACTTCTTTAGCTCCCAAATTTTGGATTATATCATCAAATTGATAGGGCACATTTGATACCCTCCAAATTTTATCCTTATTTTAGTAGAATTGATGTACCCCTCTGGGTCAAAATTCTTTCTAAGTGGTCCTCTTTTCATATTGTACTGCAGTAGCTTATCAAGGATCAAATTATATCCTTCCTTGGATAATACTGTAAAATCACCAAAGCATAATGTACTGGGCATGAAAACCTACTTTCCAAAGGAGCTAAAATTCATAACACTGGAATAGTCCATTTGTCTGAAAATTTCCAAATATGTAATTCTATATGGAACTATTTTAGGAAAAATGAATGGGGCATCTTCAAATCCATAAACCCTAATCATGGTAGCACCCTCCAAACAATACCAATCCCCCCAATTATGATTGATTGGCCTATTGAAATCCTTTGGCCGAAGAAACCTCTTTATCTCTTCAGATAAAGAATAATCACATGGATGATTATACAATTTATATAATGTCTTCACGAAATACTCCTCAAAGTGAACAAAACTAGAATTAGCAAACCTACTATCCCAAACAGCTGTCCATAATTGGATAGGTAATGTCATGCCTTCCTTGTCAAATTGTGAAATTCTCATCTCCTGAGGCCATAGTCCTAACTCATGTCCAAAAATAGCACTATATGCATCAACAATGAATAATGTGTGAGATGTAAGATAGAAGCTCTACCCTTTATTTCCATCAATCCATAATCAAACCCCTTAAAAATGTATGAGGCATAATGAAATGGTCTAGATTTGTGGTACTTGATATCTACTGAAATTATCATAGGCACAATTGACATATACTTAGGGACTTCCATTCCCAATACTTGGCCTAACGAGAAATAAGTATACTTCATATAGGGTTCAAATAGGTCAATATGAAAAGGAAGTCCATCACTATCCTGTAGAGGAACTGGATTGCCACCTTGTCTAATCTTGTGAATCGGCAACCTCCAACCCTTATAAATTGTGTCCATTCTCCCAAACTCCATTTCTAATTCTTCACATACAATTTTTTCATTGCAAACCCCTTCCAAATTGAAAACCTCTCCTATTGCATCTTCTGATATGTATATTAGTGGTTTCCCAGATGGGTCACATATAGCTTTGAGTTTCGAATTATAATGAACAACCAACAATTTTACCAATTCTACATTGACTAATACATTAGGGCACACTAGCTTTCCCAAATTAAGCTTCCATGGGTTGCATACTGGTTCAAAATGATTTATCCGATAATAGTGAAAGCTAAACAATTCATACCCTCTTATTGAAGTCCACACATCTCCTATGAGTTTTCATTTATCATCCAATTTATCTATTTCTACCTTAAGTTTTGCAGATCGCCTAGCTTTAGGTCCAGAGCCAAGTAATTGGTCAATGAGGTCTTGATTTAATCTCCATTCAGTGCCCTCATGCTCTATTTCAGTTTTTTGTTTCTTTCCTTTAGGTTGACTACTTTCACCATGTTTTCTACTTTTTGATTTTCCTGAGCTAGGGGACTCCATTCCTCAAAAGTTGCAGAAGTTAAAATTAGAGGAACTAAGGCACAAGAACTTACTGTATTTTTCTTGAAGCCTTCGGACTGAAAGAATGCCCTGGTTCTTCGTTCACCATTCTGATTCTTCCGCTATCAATTCCACACTAATGTTTCTAATTGAATTCTCCTTATTGTGCTCCATCACACCATTAATGTGTTAGCTGAAACATGTGTGCAGTGATTCCTTTTTCGAAACTCTCATTGTCACATCAAATAGTATTGTCGGTGAGACATTTTCAAATCTTGGGCAATAGCTTTTAGCAACATTCATTAAACCATTCGTCAAAACATCCTGTAGTCTCCCTGACACTCCAAAGTCTCACCGACTATCGCAAACTATATATCACTCTAATGTCCCACAGTCTCACTGACAGTTATCCTCTCGGTCTTATGTATATCGTTGTGACATTTTGAGTCGAGGAGATGTTCCATAGATTATTTCGTATCTCACCGAGATATATCCCTTGGTATGTTTTCTAGTCACTGAGACATAATTACTTTCTCGCCAATGAAACAACACTTGGCATGACTCTCATACCTTTCTCCAATGAAATTAGTCTCGCCGATAATACATACTACCAATTCCTTTACTAACATAATCTTGTTGGTGTGACATATGGTTCGGCAGGACTCCCTGACTTCACCCCGATAATCATCGATAGAATCATCTTCTGCTTTGTCAGAAAGACCAGATGAATGCTATAAGACTTCATTCCTATGACTTTTAGTCTGGCCGATATGTCTCCTTGTGCACCAGTCGATAAGACATGTGAGTTTGTTATGACTTATTCTGATGATGACTTTCTTGCCGATAGGGTCTTTCTGTCACCGAGACAATGAATTGCGTCTTGTCAATATGTGTCTATAGATGAAATCATATCAGTATGACATTCTTGAACTCTTGCCGATAGACTATAAAAGATATACATTATTAAAAATGCTTTATGGATTGGGGAGACCCTCACCATCTTTCACCGATATGGATTATACAATGAAATATTCAGGGTTAGATGGATTCTATGGGACCACATGATAAAGTATGGGAAAAAATATTATGAAGGATTCTTGTGCTTATGGTAAGGAATTATCTGGAAACTCATGGATATAAACAACTGTAAAATTTTCAAAATTTTACAGTTCTAACAGTGGCTTTGTCTGGGGATGAATGATTGTGAGATCATTGCAAGGATCTAGATTTCTAGGTGAGTAGACTAGACTCAAGATGATAGATCAATGAACAAGATGGAATGAATGGAAATGGAAATGAATATGACCCTATACTACTATACATGGAAAAATTTATTTTGAAAGAAGGAATATTAGGATTGTCCATGTACTGGCACTTCCTATTCCTTTTATTTCCTAGACTACTGTGCATGGAAGAGAAAATTTTGAGAGGATTGTCAAGAGTTTTCCATGCACTGGCAACCCTTAATCCTCTGTATTGCTCAAGAGAAAAAATGCTTCAAAAACTGCCCATGTACAGGCAACTCTTGTTCTTCATCAGTCATGTTTTGCAGATAATATGAATCTTCACCTTTCTTACCAACAACAAAAAAAGGTCCTAGCCACAAGGCTTCAAATTTCCCATGCTTACCCTTCTCCTCACACCTTGCATTCCACATTAGCACCAGATCATTCTCCTCAAATTTTCTATCTTTTTCTTTTTTATCAAATAAATACTTCATATGTGCCTGCAACTACATGTTCTGGTTTTGAGCTACTCTCCTTATCTCATCAAGGTTAGCCAGTTGATCCATTCTCTCCTCCATAGGTTCTAGAATATCTATATCTTCTTGAAGGATAAACTTGTAAACTAGTAACAGGTTTTGCAAAGGCATCCTCGTTTGTATTCCATATACTAATTCAAATGGGGATTTTCCAATTTCCTTTTTTACAGTGATCCTATCAGCCCGTACAACTATTTTCAATTTTTAATCCCAAGCTTTCTTATTCTGACCTAGCATTCTTCTTATGATTTTAAGAATACTTTGTTGCTGGACTCTACCTAGCCATTAGCTTGTGGATGGTAGGGAGCTACATAAGAAATAGTAATGCCATATGTGCTACAGAAATATTTGAATTCATCAGATCTGAAACACATCTCGTTGTCTGTAATAAGCCTTAGTGGTGTACCGAATCTGGTAATGATGTTATCCATTAAAAATTGGTTACAACTTTACTTGTAGCTTGCTTGGTTGGGAATGCTTCTACCCAGTTGGTGAAATAATCTGTGGCTACTAGTATCCACTTATGTCCTCCACTCAATTTCTCTTGTATCTCCCCAATAAAATCAATCCCCCACTGATGGAAAGGGGCTTCAATCTGCATAGGTATAAAAGGTAAAGCTCCCTGATACTTCATTTTCCTAGAGAATTTCTACTAGGCTTCACATCTTCTTACGTATGAAAAAGAGTCATTAAAAACTTTTGGCCAGTAATAACCTACCTTGAGAATCTTATGTGCAGTTGTCTTTGCAGAATAATGGCCTCCATAGACCCCTTCATGCATTTCTCTTAAGACATGATTAGGTTGTGACTCATCCATACAAAACAACAATATCCCATCCCTGTTCTTCCAAAACAAATCACCTTCCATGAACACATACTTAGATGCTTGCAGCTTTAAAGTTCTTTTTTGACTATCGCTTAATCCTTTTGGACACTTCATGCATCTGAGGTAATGCATGATGTCTGCATACCAAGGAGTATGCTCAATACTTGCAATTGTATTCTCTTCCTCTTCTATATTACAAATTTGATTTGCTTCGATATTTGCTTCTACCATTAGCCTAGCCAAACCCTAACCTCTCACTAATTTAGTGATTTTTATTTCCATATCAAACTCTTGGATTTTATTAATCCATCTGCATCTCTTTCCTATTACCTCCGACTGTGTAAAGATATCTTTAACAGGTGCATGAGGGACATAAGCAATCACCTTAGCTCCAACAAGATACGGCCTGAAATATTTTGTGGCTTTTACCAATGCAAATGCTTGTTTTCCATTATATCATACTTCAATTCTGATGCTTGCAATGACTTACTGAAAAAAGACACAGGTTGTTCATGGCCTTCCTCATTTTTCTATAACATGACAATAGCTATAGTATGCAACAAAGCAAATGAAAATATTTGAAAGGGTTTTGAAAAATCTGGAGATTTAAGGATAGGGGCTTCCTTGATGGCCCTTTTGATGGATATGAAAGCTTCCAATGCCTCGGCATTCCATTCTATCTTTTCTCCCTTTCTTAACATCTTTGATATGGGCTTAATAATTTCATAAAAATTAAAGACAAATCTCCTAACAAAATTGATTTGTCCAAAAAATGACTGGATGGCCTGTATGGTCTTAGGAATTGGAACTTTATCTATGGCTTCAACCCTTTCAAGATCTATTCTAATCCCCTCCTTTGACATAATATGTCCTAAGAGTTTACCTTGTGTGACTACAAAATTACATTTTTTAGGGTTCAAACTAATACCATATTCTAAAGCTTTAATAAATACCTTTTCCAGATGTTCTACATGATCTTCAGCCCTTTTTGAACAATCAGTAAGGTCATCTTGATACACCACCATGATAGCATTAATTAAGTCTGCAAATGCTACGTCCATAGCTCTTTGGAAGGTTGCTCCTACATTCATGAGACCAAACGGCATTCTTATATAGACATATGTCCCCCGTGGGGTTGTAAAAGTTGTTTTATATTGTTCATATTCTTTAACTTTAACCTGGTTATAACCTGAAAACCCATCCATCATAGATAACAGCTCGCACCCTATTACCTTATGTAATATAGCTTCCATATTAGGTAAAGGGTAATTATCTTTGAGGGATGCCACATTTAGATTCCTAAAATCCACACATAGTCTGATATCTCCATTTTTCTTCCTCACAGGAACCAAGTTTGAGACCCATGTTGAGTGTCTGATTGGTTTGATAATACCACCGTCTCTAAGTTTTGCCAATTCTTCCTACATTTTTGGTTCCAATGTCGGGTTAATAGGTCTTTGTTTCTGTCTAAATGGCTTTGCATCTGGCTTCGATGGGATTTCATGTTGAAACAAATCCTCCCTATATGCTTTAAGGTCTTCATAGGACCATGCAAACACATGTTTATATTTTCTCAGTAATGTTATCAAAATTCTTCGAATTGTCGGGCTTATTTTCTTCCCTATGTATACCTTTCTTGGTGACATCTTAGTCCCTAAGTTGATCTCTTCAATATCCTCCCTCTTGACTAGTGTTTGCTTCATGAGGGAGTGATCACTTCCATCATATACCCTCTCCAACACCAAGTTAGCCCTTTAGGAAGCTTATTTTTTTAAGATGTAAGACCTCCTTCCCGAATATTATCTGCTTCCCATCTACTTCTTCAACAAAGGCATTGAAATCAATTTCTTGATCTTCATATTGATCTATACAATGAAGAAATTTCAAGAGGTCAGTATCATCATTAAAAACCTGCCAACTGTATATATTATCAGGCATAGTAGGTCTTGTTTTGAATTCAATCTGTGACACTCCAGCTAGTGTAATGTCATCCCTTCTTAGAGATACATTTGCAAAGTTTGACATTATGTTTTTCGACCGATCTATCCATTCAATGGAGAATGCATCAAGCAACTTGACCATGTCCCATACAACATTCCTATATTGCTTCAGTCTCTTATTTTTTGCTGCATATTTTGATTTAACTTGTGAAACAACTAGCTTTGAATCCCCTATAACAGCTAGCAACTTGATTTTATGTTTCATAGCTATATTCAAACCTGTTAATAGAGCTTCGTACTCTGCCACGTTTTTACATTCAAATGCTAGCAAAAATGAATACTTAAATGTAACTCCTTCAAGTGAAAAAAATACTATCCCTGCTCCATTACCTTCTTGGCTGCATGCACCATCAAAGTACATTTTCCACACACCACTGTAGTTCTGTGCAACATGCTTTTTGATTGGATCAACATTGACTAATTTTGGCTGGGATGGTTCTATCTTAAAATTTCCAAGATCCACATCACAAAAATAATTGATTTGATCTTGAGGTACACAATCCATAACTTGGTTCATCCTTGGCTCCCTGTACAACTTAACTTCCTAAACATTCATTGGAATTGTTGCATAAGACAAATAAAATTAGACATTTCCCCCAACCACTATCGTCCACTATCTTGATAAAAGCATCCCAAACTGAGGAGGGGTATCAATTACTATTATATCTATATTATAGGCCACCTAGGGATAAGCAGCTAATTTGATTTCAACATCTTTCATAATACCCACGACAGGAACATGTCTGTTATCCATCGCATAGCACTTCCCTCCATTAGTATCCACCCACATGCCAAGTTGTTTCATAACTCCAACTGGCATAATATTGATGGCAGCGCCAGAGTCTATCATGCAATTCCTCAACAATTTGTTATTTCTAAGTAACATAGTGAAAAAAGGATCAACCTGTGGGGGATTTATTAATACATTATTAAGGTATACTTTTGGGATACTTACTTTCTCCTACTTATTAATTATTTTAGTGGCCATCTTACTTTTAGAATTTGTATGTTTTTCATTTCCACTTGTTATCAACTAGACAGCACTGTCCCTATACTCCTTAATTTTCATCATCTCAAGCAGTGGAACAAACATTTTTACCTAAGATAAATCCTAAGTGAAGTTGAAAGAGAAACCCTCCACCTTAATCATTTTCTTTTTCTCTAATGTTTCTCCTTTGTTCTCTTCTTTTTCTCTTTTATTTGATTGATTAGTCTTTTGCATTTCTTTGTGTAACTCTTTAACTTCCTCCTTTTGGACAAGCTTTTGTTCATTTTTATCATGTTGTTTATTTTTTGTTTTCTTCACAATTCCTTGTGTCACCTTTTGATCTTTTATAAATATTCCCCTAGGGACACCTTCTTTTTCATTCACCGTCCTATTTCTTAACCAATACTTGCTCTTTGCTTCTTCAACTGCAGCAATAGTTAACCTTTCTATCTCCTCTTTGGTGAGTTTCCTCATATTGCACTGAGCAGGCACCTCAACAAAGTGTGGTTTAGTATAATCTTCTTTAGAATTAGAAAGAACCTGTTGTTCATCCATGTGGACATTGTACCTTTGATTTGAAACATTGTACTCATAATCTTCATCTTTTGAAGATGATTATTTCTCCTCAACACAGTGGAAAGTATTTGAAGTCAAATACACTGTGTGATCTTCTCCACTATTACCCACCAACATTCCTTCTTCTTGCATTCTTTGGGCTACAACACAATAATCTGGGGAATGTGGCTTATCGCAACTTTCACAAAACAAATTGTTATTGACCATGTATGCTCCCTTCTTAATGGATTAGGAGTTTCTTTGTTTCTAGGCCTCTCTATTACAGGTTTACCATCCTTCCAATTTGTACCGTAAGGCATGTCATGTAACCTAGGCCTCTCATTTTTGTATGTATTCTACTTGTATTGATAATTATTGGCTTGTTGGGGAACCCTAGGGTTGTCTCTCTTATTGATTATCCCAGCAACTTTCCTATTGTTTTCAATTGTTAATGCTATCTTTTTGGCTTTAGGTAAATCTCTTGGGAACCTATTTCTTAGTTCATACCCTATTTTTGGATCAAACGCATTCAAATAAACACTCAATGCTACAAAGTCTGGCAACTTTGATCCAGGAGGTATCTTATTCTACAATTTGTTGAATCTCCGGTTAAAATCATAAATTGAGTCATTCTGATTTTTCTGAATCCACATTAATTCATGAAGAGCAATATCTGGTGCACTTAGATTCCCATATTGCTCGAGGAATCGATCCTAAAATTCTTGGACAGAATCAATAGAGGTTGTTGGTAGGCTATTGAACCAATCCCTAGCTTGTTCAGTGAGCGACATCATAAATAGCCTCATATGTAAATCCTCATAAGGCATATCCAAGTCTTGGATGAAAGCATTGAAACTCTTTAAATGATCTTCAGCAGTAATTGCACTACTCCCTGTAAACTTAGGAACAAGACTTCTCCAACTGCCATCCATAGGGTAAGGGTATAATTGAAACCTTGTCAAGTCAAATTGTTTGATCATTGTTGTGTATTGATGAGGGGGAGGGTTAGGTATGTACTGAAACTGGCACATTGGATTTTTATATTGGGTATGAATATGTGGGACGTAATGTTGACCATGAGGTGGTTGTATATTTGTAAATTGTGAGGGAATATGTGGTGGATGGTTTGACTGTTTGTATTTATTTCCTATCTAATTCTAAGGAACCTTTGATGGATTAGAAGGCCCTACATTATTATTTCCTTGCTTATGAGGAGGTATATACTTTGAAAAACTAGCTTTTTGAGCAGTAATTTGGGCTTTCTATAATTTGAAGTCTTTGATTGCTTGTATCATTTGGGCTTTCTCCTGTTTAGCTTTTACTCTTTCAAATTCTTGTCTATAAAACTCAATTTGTGCTTCTACCTCTTCACAAGTTGAGAATTCATAATTTTCTTGAGGAATCACATGATCTATGAACTCATTTTGGTTACCCTCCATTTTCTTTTCATTTTCCTATTGATATCTGAGTCCTTATGCTTCGATTTTAGCATCAAACTCTAGTTTTTTTTTAGGATTATAAAAAGGATTTCTTTGTTCTTCTGGGGTACAAGGTTCTGCACTTGAATTATCTCTCCATGTATCATAACGGTCATATATTTCACAATGTGGTCTCGATGCTTTGTCTTTGTTTGTTATGCACATGTCATCACTTATCTTCTTACTCTTGTCAACCTTATCATCTTTGTGTGTCCACTTACTATTTCCAGTAGGAGCTCCCTTATATTGGGATCTTCTACCATTCATGTTGAATAGATGTAATGTTGATGCAATATTCTTATCAAAGTCACCACTCACTTTCTTAAAAGTGACAAAGTGTTTGTTATTTCTTATTCCTAGCAGATTCTATACAGAATTTCTGACTCTATGACTAAGGCCCTGATTCTGAGTTGATTCCCCAGTAGAGTCACCAATTTGTTAGCTCTCAAAAATGCAGGTGAACTGCCTCAAAAGGTTGCCAATTTCTTGGTACGTTTCAGGGTAACAGACAAGGTTTAAATGGTTTAAACCTTCTTCTCTTTAGGTGTTGCTAGACATAGGTGGGTATACCTATATGAATGAGGAAGACTTGACTTATGTTTATTTCCTAAAGTATTTTACCCACAATGAAAAATGAGAGTGGATAAATAGAATGTGATTTGGTATAGATTGTATAACAATATCAAAGCTAAAACCTAATATGTTTAGTTAACAGATGTGAATAATGAGTGAGACTTAAATAATGAAAATGTGGAGACTAGTGCCTTATTGGGTATGCAGAGTCAAAAGAGATCTAAGATGAGTAACCTCTTTCTGGAACGTACTCTAATTGTTCAACATATAATTTGAGTTTATAACTTGTATAAACATGCAAGAATATGATTACCAAGTTCTTCTTAATGATCCAAATGAAATTCCCTAATTACTATGATCAACTAAAAGGATTTAATCTTTTCTTGAAAGAACCAATTAATCAACCATACAAATGCAGCAAATGTGCACCGATAAACTGAATATAAACTTGTTATATCAATTTAAATAACCAGAAAACATCAACCTTGGAGAAAAATTCATTAATACTTTCAATGAACACAACAAACAATTGATACCAGAAATACACCACCACATCAAATGATTCTCATTGATATCTCCATAGTTTTAAACATGCATCATAGTCTCATATTTGTAAAATATTGTAATCTACTGTATCTTTCTCCTATTCTAATTTATCCTTCTTTTTTTCACCATAAAAACAAATATTTATACATCAAATACTCGAAAGGGCATGTATTTTCAAAGATGTCATATGTTTAAACAACAATAGATTAAAATATAATCAAGCTCTGTTAAGCCATAAATGAAGTTTAGATAGGTGATCCAAGTAATCCCAGTGTTCATGCGTATTTGCATCTCCTACTGCATTCTGGATTGTGATCTCCATTTTTATCATCTTCTCATTTTGCTCGCACGCCTCATCCAATGTTGTGTCTTCCGTGGTAGCTATCTTTACGATTTCTTATAGTATGGACTCACTTTCACTTTTCCATCTAGTCATTTCTTTTAATTCTCCTTTATCATCAAAGAATGTAGTCAAGCCTTTCCTGGTGGCATTTATCAATCCCTGTGTATCCCCTCGCAATTCTTTAGAGAATTCTCGGTGTTTATTCACAAAATGATTTACAACTTCAATTGCTACATTATCAAAAACATCCCTCTAGTTTATTTCTTTAAACTTCTCCAGAATCCTTCCATCCATTCTTTCATGTTCTTTCAATGCAGCAAAGTTATGTGAATGTTTTCCCCAGAGCTTATTCAACCAAGTTGTTAGGCTAGCCTAAGCTTATTTAACCAACTTGTTAGGCTAGCCTATCTTTTCTTAATCATTGCTACAAGTGCATCATATTTCCCTTGAGAATAAGCACTTGATCCTTCCTAATGATCTTTTGACTATGAACTTTCAACATGAGTGAGCAGCTTGGTTGATTTCATTGTAACACGTAACAAATATTTTAGGTGGTCATTTTCTCTCGACACCCTCTCATTATTCATTTTGTACATTTCCCTCTCCTCAATTAACATTTGAAATTGGGCTCTGTTTAATTTTGCAACATTAATTCCAATTTTTGTTGTTGCCACAGGATCAGCCTCTCCAATTTTTAGATTCATAACCTACCCAAATGCCTTCTTAGTATCAATGACAACTAATTTTTTGTGAGGTGGATATAAAGCCCAAATCATCAATGACCCTTCATCTAGATTGTACTTTGACCCTGAATATACTTTTGTCACCTTTTATGGGCTGAGCTTATGTGTAGCATTACTATCTTTCAACAAACTATCAAAAACTAGTGCAGAATTAAGATCCAAACTAGGAAAAATCATAACACCATAATTTTCCAACATTTTCCTCCCCTTTTCAGGGGTCATATCTGCCATCTCCTTTTCCACACACATCTTTAAATCATTTAGTAATTGTTCTTCATTACCTGATGTGATATTGTCAAGTTTTTCCCTTATTTCTTTTCCTTTTTGTTTGTACAGGAATGCCTTAAACTCTAGAGAGTTTACAAATTCATCATCTGATACAAACGATTTGTATTCTACATGCCTTGCATCTTCCTCTACATTCTCTTTAGCACTCAATTCTCTGGCAAGGCAAGTGTAATGTTGAGTTCTCAGTCTGGACATTTTACTTGGTTGGTTTTGTGGCACATTATCCTCATATGCCTCTTCCCCAAAAGACAATAACTTTGTATCCTGCAACCCTTGATTATATCTTTCAACCACTATCTCTGCTTCTTCAACTTCCAAATTTTTGATTATATCATCAAATTGATAGGGCACATGTTGATACCCTCCAAAGTTTATCCTTATTTTAGTAGAATTGATGTACCCCTCTGGGTTAAAATTCTTTCTAGGTGGTCCTATTTTCATATTGTACTGCAGTAGCTTATCAAGGATCAAATTATATCCTTCCTTGGCTAATACTGTAAAATCACCAAAGCATAATGTAATGGGCATGAAAACCTACTTTCCAAAGGAGCTAAAATTCATAACACTGGAATAGTCCATCTGTCTGAAAATTTCCAAATATGTAATTATGTTCAGGACTGTTTTAGGAAAAATGAATGGGGCATCTTCAAATCCATAAACCCTAATCATGGTAGCACCCTCCAAACAATACCAATCCCCCCAATTATGACTGATTGGCCTATTGAAATCCTTTGGCTGAAGAAACCTCTTTATCTCTTCAGATAAAGAATAATCACATGGATTATTATACAAGTTGTACAATGTCTTCACGAAATACTCCTCAAAGTGAACAAAACTAGAATTAGCAAACCTACTATCCTAGACAGTTGTCCATAATTGGACAGGTAATGTCATGCCTTCCTTGTCAAATTGTGAAATTCTCATCTCCTGAGGCCATAATCCTAACTCTTGTCAATAATATAACACTATATGCATCAACAATGAATAATGCTTCAGATGTAAGATAGAAGCTCTACCCTTTATTTCCATCAATCCAAAATCAAGCCCCTTAAAAATGTATAAGGCATAATCAAATGGTCTAGAGTTGTGGTACTGGATATCTGCTGAAATTATCATAGGCACAATTGACATATACTCAGGGACTTCCATTCCCAATACTTGGCCTAACGAGAAATAAGTATACTTCATATAGGGTTCAAATAGGTCAATATGAAAAGAAGGTCCATCACTATCCTATAGAGGAACTAGCTTGCCATCTTGTCTAATCTTGTGAATCGGCAACCTCCAACCCTTATAAATTGTGTTCATTCTCCCAAACTCCATTTCTAATTCTTCACATACAATTTTTTCATTGCAAACCCCTTCCAAATTGAAAACCTCTCCTATTGCATCTTCTGATATGTATATTAGTGGTTTCCCAGATGGGTCACATATAGCTTTGAGTTTCAAATTATAATGAACAGCCAACAATTTTACCAATTCTACATTGACGAATACATTAGGGCACACTAGCTTTCCCAAATTAAGCTTCCATGGGTTGCATACTGGTTCAAAACGATTTCTCCGATAATAGTGAAAGCTAAACAATTCATACCCTCTTATTGAAGTCCACACATCTCCTATGAGTTTACATTTATCATCCAATCTATCTATTTCTACCCTAAGTTGTGCAAATCGTCTGGCTTTAGGTCCAGAGCCAGGTAATTGGTCAATGAGGTCTTGATTTAATCTTCATTCAATGCCCTCATATTCTATTTCATTTTTTTGTTTCTTTCCTTTAGGCTGACTACTTTCACCATGTTTTCTACTTTTTGGTTTTCCTGAGCTGGTGGACTCCATTCCTCAAAATTTATAGAAGTTATAATTAGAGGAACTAAGGCACAAGAACTTATTATATTTTGCTCAAAGCCTTCGAATTGAAAGAATGCCCTGGTTCTTCATTCACCTTTCTAATTCTTCTGCTATCAATTCCACACTAATGTTTCCAATTGAATTCTCCTTATTATGCGCCATCGCGCCATTAATGTGTTAGTTGAAACACGAGTGTAGTGAGTCCTTTTTTGAAACTCTCACTGTCACATCATATAGTATTGTCAGTGAGACATTTTCAAATCTTGGGTGATAGCTTTTAGCAACGTTCATTAAACCATTCATCAAAACATCGTGTAGTCTCCCCAACACTCTGAAGTCTCACTGACTATCGCAAACTGTATATCGTTCTAATGTCTCGTAGTCTCATCGACATTCGAAGTCTCACCGATAGTGATCCTCTCAGTATTATGTATATCGTTGTGACATTTTGAGTTGGGGATATGTTCCATAGATTATTTCATATCTCACTGAGATATATCCCTTGGTATATTTTCTGGTCGCTGAGAAATAATTACTTTCTCACCAATGAAACAACACTTGGCATGACTCTCATACCTTTCTCTGATGAAATTAGTCTCATTGATAATACATACTACCAAGTCCTTTACTAACATAATCCTATTGGTGTGACATATGGGTCGGCAAGACTCCCTGACTTCACCGCAATAATCATCGATAGAATCCTCTTCTGCTTTGTGTGCAAGACAAGATGAATGCTATAAGACTTCATTTCGATGACTTTTAGTTTGGCCGATATGTCTCCTTGTGCACCGGTCGGTAAGACATATGTGAGTTCATTATGACTTATTCTGATGATGAGTTTCTTGCTGATAGGGTCTTTTTGTTGCCAAGACAATGAATTATGTCCTGTCGATATGTGTCTATAGATGAGATCATATCGGTATGACATTCCTGAACTCTTGCCGATAGACTACAAAAGATATACATTAGTAAAAAAAAATTATGGATAGGGAGAGACCCTCACCGTCTTTCGCTGATATGGATTATACAATAAAATATTCTGAGTTGGATGGATTCTATGGGACCACATGACAAAGTATGGGAAAAAATATTATGAAGAAAGGATTCTTGTGCTTATGGTAAGGACTTATCTGGAAGCTCATGGATATAAACAACTATAAAATTTTCAAAATTTTATAGTTCTAATAAAAGGTACCTAAAAAAACATAAATCATGTGTATGAAACTATCATTGCCTCCCTAGATGAATACTACACAGTAATCATTATCAAAGGAGCTCAAGCTGGTTGTAGAGTCACCACAAGAGGTGGAAAGGTTACCATTGTAGGATCATCCCAACCAAATAGAAATTCCATGTCCAATTCAAGATATGTTCCTAATGGTTACAATGTCCTTGATCAGCTAAAAAAAACCCTAGCACAAATCTCCATCATGGAGTTGTTAAAAATCTCATCCTCCCACAAGAAAGTCCTTGAGGAAGCATTGGCTTCATCCACCATCCCCGCAAATCTTGATGTGGAAAAATTCCAAGCTATGGTCAGAAATATCATTACCCCAAACCTCCTTACATTCTCTGACCAGGATTTTCCCGCTCAACCATCTCATAACTGTGCACTCCACTTAGAGGTCCAAGTGCAGAAAAGTAAAGTTAAGCGAGTCTTGGTGGATGGGGGTGCAGGCTTGAATATATGTTCCCTCAAGTTCATTAAGTAGTTAAAAATCTCAAAGGATTCCATCAACAAGGGAAAAGGTATTACCATCAAAGAATATGATGATTAGGAAAGAGTGTCCCAAGGCATAATTAGAATCCTTATTCAAGTAGGGCCAGCTATTATGGAAACCACCTGTCAGGTCCTAGACCTCGACTTACCCTATAACATTATCCTAGGACGTCCATGGATCCACGCAATGAAACTAGTAGCATCAATGTTCCATCAATGTGTCAAATTCACACATGAGGGACAAGAGGTCATAGTCCATGGAGATCCTGAACCATTCTCCTACTGCAAAAACCTTGAGGAAAAACACTACAAAATCCCTCTAGTTCCTAAAAATGATAAAGGCCCATCAACACCATACATTGATCTAGCCACTCTCACATCCACTTCTATGATAGAGACACCCGCCACTCCCGCCATCCCCACCATATCTTATATCAATCTCATCATCCAGGATAATGGTTGCGGAGACTACATGATTCCCAAAAATGCTTTGTGGTAAGAGATTTACCACAATCTCCCAGATCACGAGGACATCTGCAATCCAATGAAGCCTCCACATCTCAAACATCTCCTAAAGACTATCCCAACTTCACAAGTTAGGGAGACCTTGACCAAGAAGTCATAGAGGAAGACCCATCTCATATTCTATATCGAGATAATAGATCAGCAAGCGTTCTACCAATGGATGACAAAAGCAAAGGTTTGCAAATGATGCTCGCAATGGGCTATGATAGAAACCAGAGACATGGACAAAACGACAACGGGCTTATAATACCTATCATTCCAGAGACACGTAGGAGAAATCTTGGCCTTGGATGTACCCCTCTGAGTATAACCATACAAGGATGAGGTCCCCTAGTTAAAGCAATTAGGACTCCCCATGAACCAACCCCAGTTGAACTTTGCTTACCTGTATCCACTGGTCGTGCCATAGATAATGTCACTTTTGACATAACTAACATATGTAGTGGTAGTGATGACAAGGATCCCATAACCAACCTACCCATGCTCTTTGAGGATACCACCCTTCTCATGATCAGTACCTTATCCTTTGAGTCAAACCACCAAAATCATGAAATCCACCTAGTTTATCCCCAACTCATTGATTATGACCAACGAGGACCACTAGTTCTTGACACATTCAAAAATGATGAGGCACTCTCAAAATTCATGGGACCATGGGATAACATTTTGTGTGGGGATCACAAATCAGGGTTCAACATTGAGCTAGATACACAAGCCTATTATGGGGAAATGATTGAATCCCTCAGTTGCAAAAGTGAGAAATTAAGAATAATATCTAAGTCCTTGAGTGAAAACCACACTGTGGCACTCTCCGACACAAAAAAAAGTAAAAATAAAGGACGCATCCAATGGTGAAAACCTCTTTGAGGTGCTTGAGGATGGGGGATTCAATCTTCCTTTCAGAGCTCTTCATCAAGAAAAATCAGTTGTCCTAGCAGAAAAGTGCAATCTAGTTAATCTAGGAATAGAGGAAACCCTGCACATCACATTCTATGCAGAGCCATTACTATCAAAAGAACAAGAACTCCTAGCAGCTTTCTTAAGAGAGAGATAAGTTAACTTTGCATGGAGATACGCAGACATGCTAGGGCTCGATCCAGAAATTGTAGTTCATCATCTAGCGATATATCCTGAAGCAAAGCCTATTAGACATAAGCTTAGAAAAATGCACCCTCAGATCGCCCTGCTAGTCAAAATGGAACTAAAGAAGCTATTAGATGCAGGATTCATTCGACTGATAGATTATCCAAAGTGGGTGTCAAACCTGGTTTCTATCTCAAAACCTAATGGGGGCATCAAAATCTATACAGATTTCAGGGACTTAAACATATCATGTCCAAAAGATGATTTCCTGTTGCCCAACATTGATATGATCGTAGACATGATGGTGGGACACAAAATGCTTTCCTTGATGGATAGTTTCTCATGATACAACCAAATAATGATTGCTAAAGAAGACCAACACAAAATAGCCTTCACTTGTCCATGGGGGACTTATTGTTGGAATATGATGCCATTCAGCTTGAAGAATGTAGGAGCAACATACCAAAGAGCCATGACCTTAATCTTCCACAACATGATCCATAAAATTGTTGAAGATTATTTCGATGATATACTAGCCAAATCCAAAAAGAGAAAGGATCACATAGAAACTTTGAGCACCATCTTTGATAGGCTGGAGGAATAAAAAGTTAGATTAAACCCAAAGAAGTGTCTTTGGTGTACAATCAGGAAAGTTGCTAGGATACATAGTATCAATGAGAGGTATTGAGGTAGATTCAGCAAAAGTAAAATCAATCTATGAGATGGAGGCACCCAAAACATTGAAATAATTGAGAAGTCTCCAAGGAAGGCTTCAGTCCATCTGAAGGTTCATAGCACAACTGGAAGATAAACAGAATCCATACTCTCACCTACTTCACAAGGGAATAGTGTACAAGTGGGATAACAAGTGTGAAGAATCCTTCAATGAGATTAAAGAATATTTGCTTACACCACCAATCCTAATGCCATCGATCCCAAGAAAGCCATTAATTCTTTATGTATCAGCAATCGCAGTAGCCCTTGGAGCTCTCCTATCCCATCATGACGAGAACGGGATAGAAAGGGCCATTTATTACATCAGCAGAACAATGGTTGGGCATGAGTTAAACTACTCGTTCAATGAAAAAGCATGTCTAGCAGTAGTGTTTTCTTCACAGAAGTTCAAACACTACATGCTAGCACACAAAATAAAACTCATCGCCAAAATTGACCCTCTTAAGTACTTACTATCAAAGGAAATGCTCACTAGAAGAATGGATAAATGGGTCATGATATTATCAGTATATGACATTTAATATGTAGAGAAAAAAGCAATTAAAGGCCAACTCATTGCAGATCAACTTGCAAAAGCACCAATCTATTCAGAGAATCCTCTCATCTCAGAGTTTCCAGACGGATCCATCTTCAACCTCAACATTGTCGACCACTGGAAAATTTACTTTAATGGCTCATATACGTAACATGGATCAAGATTTGGTGTCTTCTTTATCACCCCACAAGGGGATTACATACCTAGATCATATCAATTGGCATTCCCTTGCACCAACAACATTGGAGAATACAAGGCTTTAACCATAGGTCTCAAAATAGCAGTGCAGTGGCACATCATGGCTCTTAAAGTATACAGAGACTCTCAACTTATAATAAATCAAGTGAATGGTGAATACCAGACTAAAGATGATATAAGCTTACTCCATACAAGAAACTGGTGGAGACTCTCAAGGAATCCTTTATCGAGATCACATTTGAGAAAATTCCCAAAGCCAACAATAGAGCAGCAGATGCCATGGCAACAATTAAATCCTTATTGGAAATCCCTAGCAACATCCTAAAACATGAATTCTTAGCAGAGCAACTTCTCGTACCTACATTCGAGGTACCAGAGTCAGAATTTGTGTGTGAAATCATTGGTCCTGGTGATCCCTAGTACCATGAAATTTATACTTACCTATGAATAGTTGTCTTACTTGCTAACTTACCCTCAAGCTTGAAAAGAACTTTCATTAAAAATTCCTCTAGGTTTATCATACTAGGAAATACCTTATACCAAAGAAGCATAGAGGGAATCTTACTACACTGCCTTAATACTGACAAAGCCTTGATTGCTTTAGTTGAGGTGCACAACAGGATTTGTAGTTCACGCTCGAGTGGAATGACCTTGGCAAAGAAATTGCTAAGGATGGGGTATTATTGGCCTACAATGGAAAGGGAAGCACACGACTATGTCAAGAGGTGTCTACAATGTCAGCAACATGGGGACCTCATCCATGCTCTAGTTTAAGAGCTTCATCCCATCATCACACCATGGCCCTTTTCATAGTGGGGACTCGATCTCATAAAAAAAACCACTACCACTTCATCTAATGGCCACAAGTTCATCATAACCACCATAGAGTACTTTACCAAGTGGGTGGGTGGAATCCATACCCATGACGTATATAACCGAGAAGTAGATATCAAATTTCATCCTGAACTATCTCATTTGTTGATATGGTGTCCCACAAGCCATTATCCTAGATAATGGAACACCATTCAGAAATCAAGATGTCTGCAACTTGTGTGAAAAATTCAAAATCCAAAATCACTTCTCCACCCCATACTACCCCCAAGGCAATGGCCAAGAAGAAGCCACTAATAAAACCATTTTAAAGATCCTCAAGAAAATAGTCAATGAAGCAGGTCATGACTAGCATCTGCAACTCAATCCCACCCTCTAGGCCTATCGAACCAGTATCTGCACACCCACTGGTGCCACTCCCTTCTCCCTAGTATACGGATCAAAAGCAATACTCCCCATTGAGATCGAGCTCCCATCACTAAGAATATCACTACAAAACCTCATCACAGATGAAGAGTACCATGTATCAAGACTGAGTGAGCTAGAGCTACTAGATGAGCGGCATATAGATGCTTTGAGTCATTTGTAAGTCTATCAGAATAGACTCAAGAGGAGCTATAACAAGAAAATTAGAAGTAGGACTTTCCAAGTTGGAGAACTGGTACTAAAGGAGAATTAGAAGAACGTCCCAAATCCAAATAGCAAAGGAAAATTTGAACCCAACTAGTTGGGACCATTTGTTATCACATCAAGCTATAAGTTAGGGGCATATTAGTTATCAACACCCAAAGGGGAACCTCTGCAAGAGCCCATGAATAGCTCTCATCACAAAAAGTTTTATGCCTAATCTTTCAAGGTATAGAACCAAAAAATAAAAAAATGTCCTGAAAAAATGATTACCTTGGCAAAAACCTGGCAAATAGGCATCTTGGTGACAAAAAAAAATCAGAAAAGGGATCAAAAATAGTAAAGAGAAAAATCGTCCTCTAGTGAAAACCACTTCGGTGGCACTTTGGACAAGTACCTTGGTGAAAACCTAGCAAACAGGCGCCTTGTGTAAATAAGCATTTTCCATCCACCAAGAACTCTACAGCTTGTTCTACATCATCCATCATCCATCGCATTCATATCTCCATCCATCACTCA
Organism: Sequoia sempervirens; assembly: GCA_007258455.2. Taxonomy (NCBI): domain Eukaryota; kingdom Viridiplantae; phylum Streptophyta; class Pinopsida; order Cupressales; family Cupressaceae; genus Sequoia; species Sequoia sempervirens. Next base: position 393,295,371 of record VDFB02353493.1, read on the forward strand.
TCCACCTGCATCCGCACCATAGCTTGGTCCTATGCCTGTATCATGATCCCTCCTAGTACTACTCAGCTCATCCTCAAGGTCAGTTTGTCTTGCTTTTATTGGAGTAGTCTATTACATCATGCTAGGGGCATGTTCTCATTGGATCATATTCGTGTATATTCTTGAAGTCCTAAAATCAAAAAATTCAAAACATCAGAAAACATCAAAACATCAAAAAACCAATAAAATCCAAAAACATCAGAAAAATCACTAAAATCCAAAAACACTCAAAAAATTCATATCAAAATTCCAAAACAAGTCAAAAACAAAGTCAAAAATTCAAAAACAAAGTCATCTTGTCAAACTACGGGTCTCTAAGCCTTGAACATAGGCAAGGTTGATCTTTGATCATCCCCCGAGACACTTAGGTCAGTCCTTTAGGAGTTTGTCATAATAAACTGACATTTCATCATGTATATCTTCATCTATAAATCAGTCAAGTTGTCAGTCGAACTATGAGGTCTCTGCATGTATAACGTAGGCAAGGCTAATTTTTTGATTAGCCGCTGAGGCCCCTAGGATAGGTCCTTAGGTTAGTCTCTTGGTCAAAATCTCAAAAAACCCCAAAAACATTGGAAAAATCCAAAATCAAAACATTTGAAAATCTCAAAAAAGACCAAAAACAGCCTCAAAACATTGTAAAACTCCAAAAACATCCAAATATGTGAAAAAATCCATCTATCTCATCTCGCTTGCACCCACAAATAATGTCACTCATAATAAACAATCATTATCTTCAACCTTTGGTGAAGCAATCAGAAACAAGTCTAACAGGAGAAAATTGAAAACTCAAAACGTCAAGTCTTAGGTTTAAGTTAGTACATAAACAAGTTGGTCAATTCTTTGGGTCGATAGTCCATCATCCAATCAATTGCATTTTAATCATCTGATAACATCATGTCCTAGGATGTATCCTTCCTATAATGGGCATTATTTATCAGAAATAACACCATGGATAAACGAAATGATATGCCACCATCCACTAACATGTCCTAGGATATATCCTTCCTGCAATGGACATTATCTTTTGGCAATAGTTTTGGTTCTTATCCTTGAAAACACATTCCCTTTTGGTTAGCGGTATTAAAGAACATCAGCTTGTTTGTTTACTTTATCTTTGTCTTTTGACTTATCTTATTGCGCTCATTCCAAGGAACTCTCGATGATATCCAAACAGAGGATTTAGAGAAATAGGAATGGGGCAATGATCATTATCTTTTATCTGTTGTGCTTGTGGGACGTTCTTCTAATATAACCTTGGTGAATACTTGCTTTGTTAGGTATGTATGGATGATGTTTTGGACACCTTGGTGACTATTTCATTGATAGGTTATACCTTTCCATGTTGTGGTCTAAGATGTTTAAAACTTCTAAAGTGCATCCTACCAAGGTTTTTGTATGTTAGCTATGAACAAGAATACTCCTATCTGTTTGTCAAGTCAAAGTCCTTCACACAAGGTACAACGCCATCCTGGTTATCTATATCTTGATGCATCGTACCATGTGTGTTATCAAATATAAGAAAATTGGCCCTTTGAAAATCCCAACTCCTCGGCAAGTAGTCATCATCATTTGCATATTCATCATCTTGTGTCTTGTTGAAATGTCTTCTCTTTCATATCTTCTTACTCATCACACTAACAAGGTACTATGATAATTAATCATCATTTTCGTCCTCATCATCGATCCTGCATCCATAAATCATTAGCATATTGCATCAACATATCATATAGGAAACACATGCATTGCATTTTCATCATCATATAAACATGTTATTATAAGCATTTTCATAAATAGTTACATTCATTTTTTTTTCCATCACATTGCATTCATCACATAAACCATCGCATAATATTCATTTGTATAAACATTTCATAATCATTTCATATTACCATCTACTGCATTATCAGACATAATAGGTATGAGAGCATTATAGATAAACCATTACATTATAGGCATACGGGTGATCCCACAATAGTGGTTAACAATTTTTGGCCAAACCGGACACTGAAATTATTATTTTTAACTAAATCTTCACATTCAGACACCTATAATGGCTAAACTGTGAGGAATTTGAAGATGATGCAAATGAGAGTCTCATCACATTTTGTCTGTAGATTCTAAAAATATTTTTTTCAAAATTTTTGGAATCAGATTGCACTTTTTTTTCCATCTCCCACAAAAACTTTTTTTTTCAAAAAACAACATTTTTAAAAAGTGACGCACACCGTATAATGCATAACGTTTTTTCCATGAAGGATTAAATTCTAATTATTTTGAATTTATATTTTTAACTCCGATATCTAGTGCTTCCCCTTGGTTAGATAGTTTTTTATTGAATATTTTTTCTTTAATCAAGTTTCGAAGTCAAACCAATTACAATTCAGACATAGCGCGACCGTATAACGCGTAACTTTTTTTGTATATATCAAAATTCAAATTTATTTTTTTTGTTGGATCAAGGACTTCAATGTCTAGTGCACTCATATTTTCAAAAAAAAAAATTGATAATCTACTATTTTTCCACATGTGCAGAACAGAGACCTTCATTTTCGGTGAAAAACCTATGTTTAATAAAACTAAAAAACTAAATACATAATAAAATCAAAAAATATAAAAAATTATATTCGTTGGATAGCTCATTCCGAGGACTATCTGATTCCAGAAGAGTTTATGAAGAATTCTCCATTTTCATCCTCAACTCAAGCTCTGAAGCATAAAAAAATTCACTTTTTTTGTGTCTCAGGAGGGGGTGAGGGGCAAGGGGGGTTTGAGTGAACCCCTAAAGGTTCACTCGAACCAGGGTTTGTCCAAACCATGGTTCGAGCGAAACTCTTCAAGGGGTTCGCTCGAACCCCCTTTGTTATGCATTTGTTTTAATTTTTTGCGGCCAAATTTAAAGGGGTTCGCTCGAAAACTGGTTCGAGCGAACTCCTAATGCGTTCAGTCGAACCAGTAGGTTTGTACGAACCCCCAAAATCACTTTTTTTGCTTTGGGGTCATTTTTTGTGATTTTTCCTTCCTCACTTGAATTGTAAACCACTATTGTGGCTTCACCCATACATATTCACATCACATGAACATCATAAAGTCATCTCCCACATTACATTCATTTTACATAAAGCATCACCATACCACTTTGCATTCATACATTACATTACATTATCATTTAACATGTTTAGGATAATATATTTGTTATCCTAAGCATCTTAAAACCATCTCATTTACATCATCAATACATATCATATAAAACACAACCGTTACATTCACATTGCATCATACATACATATCATCTAGTAGTCATCCATATCATAGAGAACATCTCATAAATAACCACATCGCAATCATTTTTTGCATTTCATTTCATAAATCATTCCATACCATTATAAGCATAATAGGAACATAAAAAATCCACTACATTAAAAGCATACATCCATCCATAATCATTTTATATTTAAGCATGATTCACATATCATTTCGCGTATACACCATAGATCATCTCCATATCATTTTGCATATTGCATTATCCATCACATATCATATCAGTTACATCAAAATAAATAAATCATCATATAGATTACATCATCATCCATCCATATTACATATCATATAAACCCATCTGCATATCATGAATAAACAACATAATATAAGACCTATTCATAATGCATACATCATCAGAAAGAAAGGCATCCATATATAAATCACACCATAACATGATTGCATAGCATATAGAAATGGAACCATCCATAAATGCATAAATAAATGATACACACCACATCATATCAAAATCATCATCTCATATATATATCATCATTGGGTAACTGTCATAGTACAAAATAATTGGATCACTGTACATGTGTGTCAATGAGTACAAAAAGTCCTAACGGGCTATCAAAAATAAGCACATATGGCAAAAAAAGTATCATCTCGATCAAGGTCTATCTATCATGTCTACTGCCCTCGCCCTTGTCACCATGACCCTCTACTGGTCTACGGCTAGTCTACTGTGAGTAATCTGGGGCCCACTCTGCTCTGGGTATGGCCTGATGATAGTGCATACGATAATAGTCTGCCTCCCGGATGACCTCCCTATAGGAATGAAGGGGCACTGTGCTCTGAGAGGAGGAGGCTACCATGCTCTCTAACTGTTGTTTTTGGCCCATCTCTACGGCAGCCTATAGCTCTGTGACCTGCCTCTGCAAAACGGTCTGGTCTCTCTTGGCCCTAGCCTAATCTCTCTCCCTTGTCAAGGTCTAAACCTAGCCCTATAGTTGTGCAATCAATGCATCCCTGGGATCTAGCTGCCCTATTGGTTGTGCTCATGCAGGCTGCACATGAAGCTAATCCTCACCCTCAAATTGAGGTGGTCCCTCTTCCTGATTTTGTTGCTTGGCTGGCACCTGTCGCTGATCCTGCATCCGAACATCAGCCTGACTTGGCTGAGGTGGAACCCTAATTGACTGATCCTGCCACACACCATCTCTATGTCCTCGTCCTCCCCCTCTGCCCCTCATCCTCCGTCGAATGGAGGGTACTCCTAGAACTATCAACCACAGGGGTGGCCAAAACCAATCGTTGTAAGCCTAAGTAACCCCTGGATCCACAGGCCCCTGATCGTATACCCACGACCAGGCCACCAACTGTCAGAAGTTTTCCACTACCTCAAAAGCAGGAATGTATCACCCCCACGAACCCTGTGACACGGTGTGGGAAAATATGGCCACATAGTCATTGTCTTGCCAATCCTGTGCCTCACTGAACTGACGTTGAACTCACCCTGGTAGGTATCTCTCCACCATAGTATGCTCTCATCCCTGCATGAAGCAGTCCTAGCGGGTAAATAAAATATGCTTTGCATCATTAGCCCATCTAGGTTGACCAAGGTATAGGCGTCATGTGAAAACCTATGTCTCATCTAGGACCCTCCTCCAGTGAGGAATCTTGTGCTCACATGTGTGTGTAAAGGACACACCGCCTCTGTAGCACCACACTAGGGGATCATCAGGCCCCATCGGTACTGCAACGACTCGTGGCCGAAGAACAATAATGTGCTCCCATGCCCATATGTGGAGTGTAACACCTGCCCTGAGTGCTTAGCCATCGAGGTAGACGTACTCGTGTAGATCCCTATACGATCCCTATAGAGTGAAGCAAGAAGAACAAGCCCCCAAGTAAAACGAACTGGCCTGTTGCGCATCACCATGTGCTCCCAGCAGAGTCCCCAACCAGGACTAAAATACCAACCTCGCCAATCTGGAGCAACGAGACCTAAAATAATAGCTACAACCACCAAGCGAAAGGGAGAGGCCAAAGCCCTGTGACACTCAAGCTCGATCTAACCCTCATAGTAGATAATGTCCTCTGTAGTAAGGATTGTGTGACAAGCATCCCGTCCACTATCCATATCAAAAATAATGTGCCACCTGTGAATCGGCAATCTAAGGATCCACCATACGTTCTCCAAGGTGATGGTAGCCTCACTAGTGGGAAGGTGGAAAGACGAGGTCTCACTATGCCATCTCTAGGCAAGCATTGACATCATCCCAAGGTGGGTTCGCATGGGTGTCGCGTATGCAATATACCATAGGCCCATGCCCCCGTAGCCAATCTTGCTCCATGTTGCTAAGGTCTCGCAGGTAACTAAAGATCTCTCGCAATTTGTGCTCTCGATAATAGAGCTCCCTCACCGCATCCTACATCAAGAAAGGTCACCATGTTAATTTTAAAATAAAAAATCATTTCGAGCGTCCAAAAAACCACCCTAGCGTCACTGTCTGTGAAGGCATCGTAGTTTGATTTTTTTCAAGCTACGATGTTGGAGGGCTAAACACCAAAAGAGCATTGTCGTGGTGCACTTTTCTTCCAAGCAACGCAGTTTGGAAAGATTCCTATTTAATAAAGCATCATTGCATCACACTTTAAAATGACCCCGCTGGTAGGGGCATGAGCATTAGAGTTTGAAGTTTGTTTCCAAACTCCAAACTCCATCGTCGTGGCGCAATCTAACACCGACTGGCGTAGTTTGATTTTTGAGCGGTGCTATATGCAGAAGAACTAACTTTAAATGTATTAAATGAACGGGAGAAATGAAAAACGAAGCTAGAGTAAGGATCACTTACTGGTGCCCCAATGTCAGGTGGTCATTGGTATGTCCAGACTCAATCAGAAATGTGCATCGAGAGCTGTCATTGCACCATCTCGTCATAAGGTCAGAGCTCAAATCGTAGATTCGTCTAAAGGCTATGTGTGAAAATGAACTGAAAGTGACCCCTCAGAGCCTTTTTAAGCTTGAAAATTAGGGTTTTTTCACCTTGAATGGCTATCCTACTAGGGTTTTGGACTCTTGAACTTGTTTTTGTCTAGTTGAGGCCTGTTTTACATCATTTTATTGCATTTAGACATGTTTTTGGCCTTCTGGAGCCTTTTTGGACCTGTCAGGGACCTTGTCTTTTTTTTTCGTGAAATCACCCAAAAAATCAAAATTTTTGTCCAATCTCTCAAGGGGGCAATATATTGGCATGTTTTCTCTTGTTGGGAAGCAGTGGGGCAATATTTTGAAAATGAAAATTTTTGGCTTTGATCGAGACCGTTTATTCTTTGAACCAACGCAACGAGTGCATTGCTTCAAAGAGGGGCAAAATGTAGACATGTAAAATGTACTGATTGACATTGGACATTTGATCTTGACCACTAACATTGTTTCAGCCTAAATCATCCTTCGATCTAACCATTTAATTGAATACCTTTATTTGATTAAATTCATCAATATTTCTCTCTTAATTAAATAAATCAATTATCTAATTAAGTCACCCTTTCTTGATAATTAAATTAACCATTCTAATCTAATTATCCTATTTAATTAAATAATTAATTTTATTTGATTAAATCTTTAAAGTCTATCTATTAAATTAAATAAATTAAAACCTTATTTAGTTTAATCTAACATCATCTCTTTTAATTAAATAAATCAAAAGTCCTTATTTAATTAATCTTTTTATCACATTCTTCTCATATTTGATTTAAATAAATCCACAAATTTAAATCAAATAGGTCACATCATTTAACCCCTTCATTAAATTAATTAATCTTGATTAATTTAATCTCTCCTCATGTCCCATCCTCCATCTTTTTCCACTTGCACATGAAAATAGAGTTATTTAATTTATTAAATCCCTATTTTCCTCAACAAGGCATCTTTAAAGGAATATTCCCAAATTTGAATTCAAAATCCAAGTGGACTTTGTCCTTCCAACAAGGAATTTACTCCTCTTACAAGGTCCTTTTTCCTTGAGCCAAGTGGCATTCAATGCATCTTCTTTCCCTCTTACATGTCATTTCAACAAATTCAAAATTCAAATATATGCGTTTATTGACACAATCTTCAAAACTTGCACATCCTTCATCCATTCACGCATTGACATGTGGCACTTTATCGTTGGCTAATTCTTAGTCCCACATTGCTCTATTTTGGACATTCTTCCATCTTCTCATTCTATAAATAAGAGGCTAATCTCCTCATTTCATCATCCACAATTTGAGCAAAGTTATTATACTTAAATCCATAGCAATTCTCATCCATTTTAATCCAATCTTAGCTAAGTTATGCAGATTTTTATCTTGGAGCACATTGGAGGTCTTCATCAAGTGGATCAACTTTCATCATCAAATCACCATTTCATCATTAGAGTTGGAAAAGGGCCAATTTTCACATCAAATTGGCACCAATTCCCTCAAGAGATTAGGAGTTTGCTTGCTTTAGAATAGGATTTTGATATGTTTTCAAGTTTCATTGTGTTCTTGATTTCATTTTCTATCTCTTTTGTTATTCAAATGAATTTCTTGAGGAATCTAGGTTCTAACTTGCATTTAATCTAATTTGTTGATTGGTTTCTTGTGTTATTGCAGGTATTTGGATTTAGGTTCGATAGGAGAAAATTTCACAAAAATTAACTCCCTCTCTGGGAGTAGCCCTTAGCCACTAATTTAGCCTTGTATCGCTCTAATTGACCATCTACTCCAAATTTATTATTAAATACTTGCTTGCATCTAATGGGCTTCCTTCTTTGGGAAAACTAACAAGATCTTAGGTGTCACAACTATCCAAAGCCATCATCTCCTCCTGCATGGCATGCAACCAAGATTCACTTTCCTCCAAAGAGAGAGTCTTCCTATGGGATCTAGGTTCATTGTTAGTACTCCACAATGAAAATACACAATGGTAAACTAATGGGATATACATGTCAACTAGATTTCATTACCTTGTAGACCTCCTCAAGGTAGGAGTAATGGGCTCTACTTCTTTTGTGTGCTCATCCTACACATCCTCTAAACTATTTGAATCCTCTTCTTCTCCATCCTCAAATTCATCTGGTTATTATTCCACATGTGCATCTTCATGCTTCTCAAACTTTGTCTCAAACTACACTGTATGTGTCTTATCTTTCTCATTTGGTTCTTCTTCTGAGTAAGATCTAAACTCCCTAAAAACCACATTTCTAGAAAATGTCATTTTATAGATTAGAGGATTCCAAAGCTTATAACCTTTTAAATTCTCACCATAACCAATGAAGATGCATTTCTGAGCTTTTGGATCTAATTTAGATCACTTCTCTTGAGGCACATGAACAAAACCCTCACAACCAAACACCATTACGTGTGAAACAAAATGCTTTCTACCTATCCACAAGTTTCATAAGGATTTTTATCAACAAGAGTTGAACAAGGAGGTTTATTAATCAAATAACAAGCAGTACCAACTGCTTCTACCCAAAAGCATCTATCAAGATTAGCACCACTCAACATGCTCCTAGCTCTTTCCATCAAAGTTCAATTCATTCTTTCTACTACCCGATTTTGTTGGGAAGTGTAAGGAGTAGTCTTCTACCAAATAATACCTGCATGCTTACATAACTCCTCAAATTCCTGGAACAATATTCACCCAAATTGTCAGAGCTCAACACTTTTATCTTATAATCTAATTGTTTCTCAACTAAGGCCTTAAATTCCTTAAACTTATAGAAAACTTCAAATTTAGAATGCATAAAATAAGTCCATGCGTATCTTGAACAATCATCAATGATTGATCCAATGGTTTGCACAATCACAAACCTTGTTAACACATTTTGTTTATCCCAAAATACTAGCCATCTGATCTCTGCTTGATGTTATAGTTTGTTCAACTCCTAAGTGACCCTATGTCAAAGCTCTCTTGTACCATTTTTTAGTCGATTCCAACTTGGATTATAATTGGACCCTTTCTTTAATCATTCACTACATGCACAACAACATTGTATTGAGAACAATGCTATGTGGCAATTTCCACCAACTCTCAATCATCATCAATGTTCTCATGCTCTTAGCTTGCACTAGTGATTTGATTGAAATTGATCCAACAACTCATGCAATCACATGAAGTTCCTTCAAGGTTGTCAAAAGAGTGTTGCACTATTGGTTGCAAGTACTCCAAGTCATTTGAGGTGGCCCTCTTCCTTTTTTTGTATTAAGCTAGTAAGCCCAATATATAATAACATTAGGTGAGTGATTTATCAACCTCTCACACTCCCTAGATGTCAAAGCTTCCAAGCTCTTGGTGACATACCATTGGCTAGTTTATGGCCCAATCATCTTGAGGTGGGAACCCTCCCTCATATGCTCAAAAGTGCTTGGCACCATGGTGGTCCCATGGGTTGCTATGTAATGGTGATGACAACATATGGAAAAATCATAAATATATGTCTATGTTGGAAGAAAATGTGATTCATGTAACTTCCTTGAGTCTCAAGGTTCTCAAATTTTTGGGATTGCAATAACCGTGCAAGTAAAGAACATGTTGAAGCACCTCACAGCACATGCTCTATCATATGATTATTTTGACATTGGTTGGTGTTGCTAAGTCAACTCAGTGGTGGGTCCCAATTTCTCACTCAAATTTGGTTTGGGTCATTGTGTTCTCATTGGTTAAAACCCCTTCATGGTAAGACCCATGAGCTTAGTATGCAAGAATTGAAGGTGATGTCATTAAAATTATGGTTCATAAGATCTTGTAGAGAGTTGGATTATCCAAGGGCTCCTACACGTTTAGGGTGAAAATTCTTATTATGTCAAATCAATTTTGTGTTGACCATTCATCTTGTTGAAGATAGATGACATTACACCTCTCATAATCCATTTTTATTTACAATCAAATTGAATTTCCTCCACCGCACGATCATGAGTACTCAACATATACATCCAATCCCTATGGATGCTTAATAACTAGTTTGGGTGCTTGAATAACATGAAATCTTGGGGTCAATGGTGTCTCTAAGAAAAATGGAATATGACTTGAGAGATGCTCAAAGTAACTTGTCAAAGAAAATTATTGTTGTCATTAGTCCACATTTCCCCTACTATAGATGAATTGATCAAGGATAATTTGTTAAAAAGAAAAATGGGTCTATTTTTTGATAGCCCAAATGGGTTGTCACACAAGCACTACCTATAGTGTTCCTTTATGCCTGTTGTAGATCCCTTTGTGTAACATCTACCCAATAATCACTAACAAAATATGGTAATTAATAAGTAAATGCAATCCAAAGTCACAAGAGTCAAACACTTGACTAATTGTGTTTTCCTTTCTAACATATAAAATGATTATAAAACCATTACCATTAACATGTCCATTTGCAACACTTTGGCATAACTATCAAATTCAAATCAATATATGTTGCATATGCCAGTACACACACTTTGAAACCAGATTGATGGAATATGTAGTCAATCTAATTATAACAGTCACACTCTTTCATAACAATTCAAAGCTATAGTACTATAAATGAAAAATATAAGCAAATAAGTAAGAGTAATCTACTCATCTCAATCAATAAGACACAAAATAAACAATATATTATCATTTGCATTACAGAACCTTTTCCATTTCCTTTTTTGTATCTTAAAGGGGAAGAGAGAGAGAGAGAGAGAGAGAGAGAGAGAGAGAGAGAGAGAGAGAGCATCATCAAGTTGATATCTACCTTACCACAAAGTAGCTTCCTTGTGCTACTCCATTGGAGAAGCTTGAACCTCACAAAGGATCTAGCAATATGTGGTCAACATGCATGATGAAATCTAATACACTATGTGAATCTCTGACAAGCTAGCATTCCTACATGCTCATGCAACATGTCCCTTGATCACATACATTATGGAAGAAAATGTAAAACAAATCAAACAATTCATATATGGATGTAATCAATGACAATCAATGTTTACAACATAGAATGTTTTGTTCATCTCACTTTGATATCTTGACATTCTATAAGAAGGATAAACAATACCCATAAGACAAAGCCCATACAGGTGTTACTTCAATCATCTATTTCCAAGGCAATAACATTTACCGAATAGTCCACCAAGGAAACAATTCCATATTCCAACCATAGCTCCCTAAATCCACTCAACACTAATTGATCAATACAGGAGACAAAGGGTCTTACATCCTCATTTGTTAACTTCCCAAATTTAGAACCCTTTTCTAAAATTCAATGGAAAGGATAATATCATTCAATAATTTCACTCAATTATATAATAATACATTTGTATATAATGATAATACTCATTGAAATTGTATATTTTCATCATTTAATCATTTAGTAATTTTCAATCTGTTGATCATAATGAAATAGGACAGCATTTAAATGGTCATAACTTTTACATTATTAATCCAAATTCAAAATTTCAATATCTTCTTAAAAAATGGAAGAAAGAAGAACAAGACTTAAAAAACGTTACATGAATTCTAAACATGTGTGAACAGTTTTCTCTGCAACTCAACTCACTATTTTTACCCAAAACAACAAATGGACAAAGGACAGTCTTAAACTATGTTTAAATGCACATATAATTTAGCATTGGTCTTAAAGAGGATCAACTATTTGAGTGGGGAATCTAGTGGCAGTGCTATCATTATTTGGCTATAGCTATTTAGCAAAATTTGATCCAATTAGATCTATTTGTGCTGTACAACAAACATATAGGCTATGATAGAGATTCTTGATAGATTTTGATGTTCGAACAAGTAACAAACTCTCTATTCATATACTAAACATCATAACTCGAAAATTAACAAATGAACATAGTTGAACAACTTACTTGGTTGAACTTTTATCCAAACAACCTAACGTATTCCATATACTGTATAATTCATCATTTGCAGTTAAGTTCAGTGTTGGTTAGCTTGTCTTGTTCACTGCATGTTAAAATGTAACAAAAGAAATTATGGTATTATGTTTCCTCATAAGCACACAATACATACAAGTTATATGAGCATATGATGTCTTAAATTGGAAATGCATGTCACATATGTTTATCTAAGTGTTAAAATTGTTTCCCGAGAGATAATGTGCAAGGTAAAACATGTATTATAGGGATAAGTTATGTTCATAGGGTGATACGGAACTATTTTGCAATTTCATCCATGGAAAGAGATTACATCCTCAGGCCACGATTGTATTAAACACTTATAAAAAGGTAGAATATCTCCTATTTCCTCAATGATATGTACGCTTCAAAAAGATTCAGAAACATTAACTTACCTTGACCTCATAACTATGATCTCATATGGCATAACATATTTCAGCAGTTATAGAACTCTGTTAACTGCACAACTATTGCAATAGCAATTTTATTAACTCCTACACTACAAGCAAATATAATGATTTGTAAAGACACTAATTGATTCTAAATTGATTTTCAAGTAGTTCTAAATGTAATCTAAATACAAACTAATATCATAAAACAAAATTATTAGTTTAATTAAACAACAATATTGGACCCAATGACACTTGGATCATTATACTATAATTAATAAAACCAGTGGCCTACCAATGTACACGCACTAATCTTGCAAGGCTAGTAGTATTCCTATAAGATAGAGACATAATAATCATAGAGCCAGTGCATGTATACAAAAAATGTGATCACAAGAATACTGTCAATGGCTAAGAGATCAAGACCAATGTAACAACCACCATTTTACAGTACACTTGGACCAAAATGGATAAAACCCAAATGAAAGGCCAAAAAAAAAGGCAAAGTTTACATTAGATGCACAATTAGGTGTTAAGTATATGACTGCATATACAGCTATCACATAAAATAATAGAATCCATGAACACTTCTCTAAGCATCCAGTATGAATACAAAGGATGGAAATCTGCCTCCAAGACAAAGATCCAAATTATCTCCAGTTGATAACAAAATCATCGCAAGGAAAGAGCAGAAACCATATGACTAATTCGCTGGTATAATAGGAGATTTAAATTTATTCTTTACTAAATAGCGTACTCCATAGACCAAGGCAAAGGAGACTACTTGGGAACACCATTAGAATTGATTTAACACACATCAATTGCAAGTTTTACTCCCAAAATTATCCACCATACATGGAATTCTCAAACTATACAATATAGCTAATCAAGTCTTTATACTATGTCCTTACCAATCAGAGGTGAAAATCACAATGTAATGCCTTTCCATACTAAACCGATGTTGTCAAACTCAGATGGTCGAGCAAACTTCTCTCTAGAAGCTGCCTTAACCCTCATAACATCTACCATCTCTCTTCGATGATTTTCTTCTCTTGAAAAGTATGCAAAAACTTTTAAGCAAATTGCAATTGGCGGGTGCAACCCAAATTTCACCTTCGGCAACATTCAGCCACGATAGGCACGCATGCAAATCGTGTAAGGCCAAACAGGTGAGAGAGGAGAATAATTTTTAGTTTATCATTGAACATATATATATATGGATTTTTTATTTTATTTCTTTTTAAATAAATTTTATTTGTAGTTTTTTATTATAATATTAGTAATATTAAAATGTTATCTAATTAATTTTATTTTATTTCTTAAAATATAATTTTGCATTCCCATTCAAATACCCATTTAGTTTGAGCCCAAGTAGCACAATCTTAATTAGTCTAGATTTATAAAGATATTTTATTCACACAATTCTATCATCACCCTTGGCTAAAATTTTCAACAATGTGGACATGAAACATTAATCATGGTACCAATGATGTTTTCTTTATGGGACACTAAATTATTTCACAATGCAAAATATAAGCAAGACATCTCAAAACCTTTTTCCAAATGAGAGGCTCCAACCATATCTATTCAAAGAGATGCAATTATATTTTATATAAGAAAACTCATAATTTCAAACCTTACTCACATACACAACCCATGACATATTATCTCCACCAGTTAGAACCTTCTCTTTGATGATACTCTTTCAAACTCAAGTGTCAACAGTTCTTGATGTACTTATGGAAATAGAACACATAATTAATCATCATCATCATAATCATTATTATTTACCCTTGAAGTAATAATTAGGGTAATCAAATTGTCTTTCCTAATTGCTTGTTATTAAACAATTAATACTATATCAAAGAGGCTATTTCTGGATTAGATTGTGTAAGCTTTTTTGGATCAACGTTTCAGATCACACTCCGTGATCCATCATCAGGATAGAGAGCTCAAGGATCACGAAGTGTGATCCAAAACGTTGATCCAAAAAAGCTTACACAATCTAATCCAGAAATAGCCTCTCTGATATTCTTATGGATTGTGGAAATCTAATAACATTGAATTAATACTATAATTCAGTGATTACGCTAGGCTAATTAAACAGGATGTGACATCTTGATCCCTTTAGGCAGAATGCAATATGGCAGAAAAAACAAGATATTTTACTGCTGCAGCTGCATTCAAACTGTTTATACCACATATGGATTCCTTTGGCCAGTACTAAGTATAGCTGAAAAAGCATTAATCTTTTATTCCTATGGCTGTATTCACACTGTTTACACTCTATAGGTCATTGCACTCTGTTTAAGGTCTTCCCTATTCAATTCTAGGCGAAGCTGCCTGTTGTACTCTTGAACAATACGCTTGAGCTCAGGAAAAGATAAAAACAAGTACCCCCATCCACAAGCAGATGATTTGTTGGACCAACCATAGCATGCTAAGTATTTTACAAAGTTATATTCGAAATACTTGAAGACAAGAATCAAAAATTGAGAAGGTTGGAAGGGAAATAAACTATTGCACCTCTTGTGTTGCGTAATGCACTTGCTAATTTCACTAGGCATTGAGACCATTAAATATTCTGGCATTGTATAGTAGGATGATATATTGGTTTTCACAAAAACTGAACATCTAACGTGTTTTTGACTTTTGTTTTAAACAAATTTTGTAAGTCTTCAAAGAGACTAAGTTGTTGCTCAGCGACAATAAAGGTGAGTTTGTAGAAGAATCATTGTCTCTGAGTTATATGAATGAAGTTGGAGAGTTCAGAATCAAATTGGAAGCCATTTTAAAGTGATTTGTGCCTTCTGATGTGACAAAGACGGATTGTAGCAGTATTTAAACACATTCAAATTTTCATCCGATCTTTTTTTTGCCATAGTCAGTTATTTGCTTCAAATAAAAAACAACAAATACAGATATGAGTTTAAACAAAGATTAACAATGGACCACTATTAGCAAAACCAAAGATGCAGCTACCATTCTTGGTGGAGATGGATGCAAATAATTACTACGGGAATGATTTTATTGGTAATCCAATTTGTGATCATACTGATTTGTTGCATGGCATAATTTTGAACTAATGCAAATATGAGAAGAAAACGTTTTCTCTTGTCCAAGTGGTTAAGAAATGAAAGCACTATTTAATGGAGAAAGAAACCATTACCCATATAGACCACAAACCACTCCAATGTTTGTACGTACAACTAAAATTGCCGCAAGCATGTCAATATAAATAAATGCATTTCTTACAACAATTTCTTTTGGATCACAACCATTATTAGCAATGAATTGTGAATGCAGTCAAAGTTTGAAAGAATCTGTGAGTACAATAAAACATATGCCATTTTCAATGTTTATTCAAAAGAATTAACTTCGTTTAGGAATGGTACTAAAACTTGTCAGCATTAATAATGATGCAATCACAAAATTCCATTTCAGTTCGTTATATACACTCAGTTTCATACAAAACTGTGCAACCTATAAGTGCGCTTTTTAGTTGGAAAGTCTTTCTCCTTCAACAATTCTGGCATAATTCTGCATATATACCTTTACACTTTAAAGTGAATTTACAGCAGAAGCCCTGTCTCACAATTATTCCAGCATTGCATCTCCCTGGCCTGAAGAGATGTCTTTTGCATTTCCTTTGCCTACAGTTACAATGAGATAAATTCATTGGAATCAAGTATCTACTACAAGAATGCAACCTTGTCTAATGTGCACCTAGCATACTTTACATATTTGAGCATACTTAAAATAAGCAATAAACAACAAAGATGTACACATAACCCTAAAAACAATACAAAAGCGGAAGCATGTTCAAGAGCAACCTTTGCCTTTTCCTTTCTTAATCTTCAACTTGGCCCGCTTCTTCATGTGCAATTGCATGGACGGCCTTGCACTTGTCACCTGAGATTTTTCACCAATAGCTTCATCTGGAACAAATAGAATATATTTATTGCAAACGAAATTGCCAGATTAAAACCACAAAGAAATTACTAGAGTAACAACTTTCAAATTATCTTAGTAAACCCAAACAAAAGAATATTGCAAATCAATCATGAATATTTAGAATATATTCTCAGAATGTTCGCCAGACAAATTCCCAATTCCATTACCAACCCGTAAGACGTTGGCATTTCCAAGAGGGACCCAAGAGCTTTTATTAGATGTCATGTCCCCTCTTTTCCCAATAATTAATTATTAATATTATTATAAGTAAAATAAATATGTTTTTCAAAACTATATATATTCAATAAATTAATTAATTAGATAAAATCTAAAATCTAAATTAAATTGGGGCAACTGAAATCTTGATGCCCAGATTTAGGTCTCATGGGTCCTAAAGAGGTGAAGGTGTATTTTCAAACCGGTTGGCTCATTTTCACTACCGGATTTGATGATTTTGCAATTGCCATTTTGAGTTTCAAGTGCTCAATCCTTCCAATGAAGAAAACCCTTAATGGCAGATTCGGAGGTGAGGATGAAAACCCTCTTCCTCTTACTGGGCAGCTCCATTCACATGCTGCAGTTTGTACTAATTTGATAAATTCCTGGCTTTCAGCTTGGTGGAATCAGCTGTGAGCAGTTTCTAGACCAACCAGACCAGTTGCTGTTCACCATTCAGCATAATTACCATATTTACAATCATTTCTACAACATTTTCAGGATTTTGGAGTATATCAATCAACATACAGCCACCATAAGGAGAAGGGCAATAATCATCAAAGATTGGCAGCCTTCAAGGCAGCAACCAGGTTTGGTGGTTAGGCACTATCATTTATTGCAGAATTTTAGAGTGACTGATGCACCTGGGGTTTCATCCAGGGCTGAATCAGATATTCAACTTCTAGTGTAGAGGAAATTGTCAATTCCAGATCAGATTTAAAGTTAACCAACCTGCAACACATTTCTGGGCAATCCAGGCTCCATACAATGTCAGGCAGAGCCGTACAAGGTCAAACGTGCAAGGAAAATTTATTAAAAAATCAGAAATTCGCCAATCAGCCACTACAGGTCAGCGAACATCTACAGAAACAAGAAAACCTTAAATTTGGAGGCAGCCATAAATCTGACACCATCCAAAAGCCATCTGTACGGGGTTTTAGACCTGTCTGTAAACCTGCACTAGGTCGTACAGGCCTCCTGTAAGTTCAAAATATCTCATAGATTCACCTGAGTATCATAATTGATGATTCAGGATTTTGAGAATAAAATCATATTATTTTGAAAATATATTTGTTCTCCTTCAGCCACCTAGGGTTTACTATAAGTTCTGATTTTTGGAAGCAGATTGAGGTTTGGTTATTAATTTTGAATTTAATCATCAGAATCATTCATTAGCTGTATACTACATTTATTAAAGCTAACCCTAGGGTTTCAGCCTTTATCTTGTTTGGGAAACATTACATTACAAGCCCTTCAAAAACAAGGTTTTGGTGGGCCCCCGGGGGACCAGGGGCGGTGAAAAGAACAACAGATTCTACAATGACAGAAACCTAGGAAGTCAAATATAATCAGAAAACTAAATATGTGTTGATTGGAATAATTATTTATCCAGGCTTTGCTGTAATACGCACAAGGATATACAATGTATCAAAACTTTCACTGATTTTGTTCCAACAGGACAGTGGTTATGCAGTCGAAGTTGCAGATGACACTTGCCGGGTGGAGCTATCAATCAAATGCATAGTAACGCAGATGGAAGAGTTCTGCATCACATAAAGAGTCCTAAGATCCTAAAGCTTAGTAGAGATTGCTCTATGTGCCAGCGAAGCTGACACCTCCACGTGACTCCATTCACCAAAAATTTTGAAAAGTCATGCAGGAATCAAATTATTATATGTATTTATCTATGTTACGAGGTCTTCAAGTAAGTCCCTCGTACCTGGACCAAACAGGTTGGAGACTGATTTGGACATTCCCAGGTACACTATATCGGATCCCATGGCATACCTAGAGCATCCAAGCCATGCCCTGTTTACACCCAAGCATACCTTATGTCATTAATTTATATTTGGTGGGAGTCGAGTTCATTCCTACGAACAGAGACTTCAACACAATTCACTTCAACCAAGCGACTGCCATCCTTCATCCGTACAAAGTGAGGTTGGATTCAATCACAAGTCACCATGAGAAATCTGGTGACATTCAAAGCTTTATATAGATAAAATAAATATTATACATTATTTTAAAAAAATTTAATGATTTTTATATGCTTTTTTAGTAATATTATATGTTGTATGGCAAACCCAACAATACCAAATCCAAGGGAAATATATTGCTGTACTGACAAACCCATACCCAGACTGGCAACTTTGATATTTATATTATATAAATAACAAATTAATATTATTAAATATATTAATATAATAACTGTATCTAGGAAGGAGGGTTTCCATACCACGAGTGAGTAGCTATAAGGAGGACTGATACTAAAGGCTGCTACATACTACTCTTTATCCATGGGTCTCTGCTGGGGGACTGCCCCTGCTTTGCAATAAGGAATATGTATTGGAGAGGCTATTGGAGAGGCTATCTATGAGTGGGGGAAGGAATAGAGGGAATAGGGGGGACTCAACCCTGTTTCCTCTTGCTCCGGATAGGGAATGAACCATTCGGATGATAGACTACATCCCTGAGACGGAGACCTCAAAACTATAATTCCCTGGGGTTCAGCACCGACCCCTAGAAGATAAATGGCACCGAACCCCAGGGAATTTAGTGATCAGGTTGGGCGTGAGGTATTAATGGACTCGAAAAGTGGGGTTCAAGGGAAGGAAGGATAGTCATCCAGTCCAATCAATCCCTCTTTGTATTATATTAATATATATATAATAATATTAATATATTAATATAATATAAATATCAAAGTTGCCAGTTCGGGTATGGGTTTGTTAATACAGCAATATATTTTCCTTGGATTTGATATCATTAGGTTTGGCCTACAACATATAATATTAATAAAAAACATATAAAAATAATTAAATTTTTAAAAAATAATGTACAATATATTTATTTTATATATATGATAAATATAAAATAATAGTACAATAATAGCTGTAACTCAATGTCAATTATTTTTATAGTAAATAGAATAGCAGCAAACATTTTTGACAAACAGAAAGTATATATACATATATGTATATATTTGTTATTTATAAATTATTTAAATATGTTTATCATAAATTTATTTTATATTCATGTATTCAATTATTACTAATATATTTATAATTATTTATTTTTAGTATATCTGTATTCTTATTATGATTAGTTTATATATTTAATCGCCATACCAGTGAACCTGAACCCCAAACCCATATCCAAACCAGAAACTTAGTAGAGGGCAGTTATGGCATAACAAGGAAAAACACTATGCCTGTAGATAGAAACTAGCATACCTATATTTTAAAAATATATGTAAAGTACGCCGAAAGATATCCTTCTCAAGACGTCTATTTTTAATCAATTGAACCTTAACCCAAATTCATGCTTAACTCTAACCATAAAGTTATTTGAACCCTAATCAGAACCCTATTTGAAGTTGGTTTGGATTACTAACTTATAGACAAGGACAAATTTAGAAGAGTGTCTTTCAAGTTTGAAAAAGTGTAGATGGAAAACCCAAACTTCAAAATGGTTGTCACTAACTCCTGGCTCACCCAAATAGTTGATCATCACACTAAGATGTGCTTATTCAATAGGAAATTAAAATTCATAAAACTCAGAGTGAAAGAGTGGAATGTTGATTTTTTATTAAATCATAATCTTGATTTAGTCATAACTATAATTGAATTATAACTCTAACTGAATCAAAACTCTACTTGAACCCTAACCCTAACACTAATACTAACCCTTAGCCTAATTTAAGCCTACCCTAGCCAACCCTAACCTTAACCCTTACCCTAATTAAATCTTAAGCCTAATTGATTATTGAGGGAACTGTAATTGAACTCTAGCCCTAACTTTGAATGTAACTCCCACAAACTTCAAGAATTTTATAGATAAAATATACCAAGGTGGATGTATGAACCTAGGTAAAAGAGAATTGACGAATTAAAGTCATATTGCTTCGTAGCCAAGTTAAATCTTGTAAAATTTCTTCATATGAACTTTAGGAGGGACAAAGCTTATCCAAATCTCCAAAAATAGGTCCCAACATGAACCTATCCTATAGGCATTCAACCTAGGGAATTTTTCACTTAATAATGAAAAAAAATCACTAAATAACATTTTAAAAAATCCTTCTACACAACCTTGTTTAAAAAGGAGTAATCAAGTATCCATATATTTTTATTTTTTATACATTTATTAAAAAAAATTAAATTTTTTATAATTATTTCTATCTATTTTAATAATGAAATTTGAATACCCATGCTAATTCCAATTTAATTTTAGAACAATTTTAGTAAACATACATATTGACAAAAGCACTCCCATGTAAGGTGGGCACATTTTTCAATACCTTCTTCCACCATCCAATCCTCCACTCACTCATTTCTATCCATGTTGAACTCCGCTTTATCCATACACTCTCATTATCATATATTTACTATAATTAGCTTTCTATTACACTTGTGTCCACATATATTCCTATATATTTTTCTTTATCCATATGTTCTCATTATCATATATTTACTATAATTAGCTCTCTATTACACTAATGTCCACACATATTCCTATATATTTTACATTGAAGGCGTATCTAATTTGAGAGAGATCAACAATCAACAGTTGACCTCTTTCCACAGCACCTAGCAAATGATTGAAAACGAGTGGGCCACCATCGATCTTACTAGTTTTTGCACTATTTTTTGGCAGCTTAATGGTGTTGCTCACCCACCCACGCACGACTTAAATTATTGTGCTATAGAAGTTAGCTACTGCAAGATAAGAAGGCATGGGTTTCCAGAGCTTGTTGCACTGTTTCACTGTATGCAAAAAAATAGAAAATGCACAAAATGGGTATGTTGAAAAGGTTTTAGAATCTTTCAAACAAATGCAATTGCTAGGTGTAAAGCCAGATTCCTCAACCATTGCCAGCATCCTCCTTGCCTGTGTTGAAATGGGAGCTTTGGAATAGGCTATGCACATCATTCATAGGATAAAAGATAGAGGGGTTTCATAAGATGATGTATTCACAACTTCCCTGGTAGCCATTCAAGTTTAGTGGATGAGCGTTTATATATTTTAATAAGACAAGTAACCCTTATTGCATTACACTTAAAATTGATCATTGTGTGTATGGTTGAGGTTCTTGCCTATGCTAAGTACATCAAGAACACCCTAAAATTTATGATTAAGATGCCAATTAAACATGTGATGGTTGTGTGGATGTGTTTTGTTGGCCCTTACAGATCACATATGGATATAGCTTTTAGAGTATTTACAATGATGCTACTTTTTACTTGGATCCTAAAAAAATTGTGACTTATCGTCTGCTCTTAAAAATCTATGTAGATGTGGGAAGGTTGTACATGTCTTGCAATCATTGCAATCCATGAGATGACATCTTCTTCAAAACTTCAGGTATTATGTTAAATAGTTCATGCGCCTTGTTAATACTTCCACTTTTTGTATGCATGTCTACTATGGAAGTTGTGACTATAATATTTGACAAATTATCTCTCTCTACCTCTCCCCTCTTTGTATATCCCTTTCTTTCTCAAGTCCTCTCTCTTTGTTCTTTAAGTCTCACTCTATTTTTTCCTCTATCTCCTTACCCCCCCTCTCTCACACTCTTCCCTCCTCTATCTCTCCCTCTTTCTATCTGTATCCCTCCCTCTCTCTCTCTCTATTGCAACATAACATGAGCTCATTGGTAATGGAGCTCATTTAGAGGTTTTGTTTCGATCATGTTTGGATCCCTATAAAAAGATGCATAGTTGATTTGAAGCTATCACTTCTCCATTGAAACTTATGTTGCACAAAAAACATCATTTTCTAAATGGCCTGCCAATTGACCTTTGCAAAATGTTTGGAAAAAAAATAGACCCAAATTTTTCCTAATTGACCTTCCACAACTCTTCGGCGTACCCATTGCACACCAAGGTGTGATTACTAAAACTATAAGAATAAAATACACCAATTATCGCGCCTATTGCACTAAGAAAAAACCTTTCTATAATAGATTGTTAATATTAAATTCAATTGAATGCCAAGCCTAATTGAAACCTAAACCTATTCATAACCCTAAATCTAATTCTACTTGTAACCCTAAACCTAGCTCTACTTTTAACCCTAATAGTAATCCTAATTATATCTGTAACCCTAATTTATCTCTAATTATGGTAAGGGTTAGGTTATAGTTTTATTAGGAGTAGGGTTAGTATAAGGATAAGGATTACAATTCAATTAGGGTTGGGGTTAGTGTTGCAATTACCTAGGGTTAGTCTTAATATTACATTAAGGTTAGGGTTAGATTTTAATTAGATTTAAATTAGGGTTTAATTAGGCTTAGGTTAGTTTTCAATCAATGCTTAATTACAGTTCAATTAGGGTTTAGTTATGGTTGGAGTTAGTATTAGGATAAGCTTATAGTTGAATTTGATTTAAGGTTTAATTAGTATCAGGGATAGGGTTCAATTAGGGTTGTTATTAGTTTTAGGGTAACATTTGTGTTTAATTTGGGCTAGGATTCAGTTATTATTAGGGCTAGGGTTTGGCTGAGGGTTAGGGATAAACTTTTTTGAATTGTAACCCTTTCTTAATTAAATCCCAACCCTAGTTGAACTTTAACTTAATTATAACCCTAATTGAACCCTAACCCTAAACCTAACTATAACTTAATCCTAATCCCACTAAACCTTACCCAAATTTGAAAATCTAACCCTAACCTTAACCAAACAATAATTGAACCCAAATTAAAATCTATTAGTAACTCTAATTGAACCCTAAACATAATCCTAATCCTAATGCTAACCCTAACCCCAAGCTTTATTGTAGAACCATAACCCTATTAAATCTTAATTTACTTGAACCCCAATTGAAACCCAAACTCAAACCCTAAGCTTTATCATAGAACCAGGACTATAACCCTAACCATAATTGAACCTTAACCCTAAACTTAACACTAACCCTTATTTAAATATGTTTATCATAAATTTATTTTATATTCATGTATTCAATTATTACTAATATATTTATAATTATTTATTTTTAGTATATCTGTATTCTTATTATGATTCGTTTATATATTTAATCGCCATACCAGTGAACCTGAACCCCAAACCCATATCCAAACCAGAAACTTAGTAGAGGGCAGTTATGGCATAACAAGGAAAAACACTATGCCTGTAGATAGAAACAAAGATAAATGCCTCCAAACCAAAAAGATTGACAGATGATACTGTGGCCAGAGCAACCACAGCATAGCTCAGAAAAACCAGTCATATTTTTTGTGTTTAGAATTGATGAGCATTTATTGTAATACCGAATGTATCAATCAGTTGACATATTTTTGTTCTCTATACCTTCTGCTGTGTGACTTGCAAAGCTAAAAAACTTACGAAAAAGGTTTTCACTTTTGGAGACCTCTGTTGTGGCACCCGATTCAATATCTTATAAGGCCAGCACAATAAAATCATAAGTTACTGAATTTGTATCAATGGCTAAAAAACTAAGCTAACTTGTAACTATCAGAGGATTTCTCATCTACATTTCACATCCAAATATGTTCTCTACATGCCCTTTCTGATCAATAGAAAGCAATCAAAGAATGCAGCACAATTTTTTATTTAGTTTACAAAATATCAAACACTAAACATGTTAATCGACCCCAAATTGTTTGCAATCAACATATATTCCCCAAAGAATTTACGTTCATTATACACCGTTCTTAAACCCTAAATCTGAAACACCCAATGCACTGGAATTACCTATGAAAATACCTAGAAAACATGTTAATTGTATTTTACATTCTAAACTACAACCACTCACCAAATAAAGGGCTATCTAACTGGCATTACCTATAGAAGGCTTGAGTAAATCATATATCTAATGGATGTTTGTTATGATAAGTCTTGTGAAATCCTCACTAAAAGTTTCATGAGCACTTTACGAGTACAATCCCCTAAAGCCCATAAGACATACCATCAGCTAGGAACTTCTTTGTTAATTTTGAAACGCATCCGTAATAAAATTCACAATGCATACCTTTGCATTGGGTTTTCATGAACTATTTTTTCAAAAGCTAAATTTGATGTGCTATGTGGCTGTAAGAAAATTCTTGAATTGGTACAAATGAAATTCATCCTTAATGCAATACATAATGCATTAGTTTTTTAATAGCTGTTTCTGGATATATAAACAACGTGTGATGTGGGTGTGCAAAAATTAGGTCTTTAGGTGGTCTTTATGAAATATTTATGAAATTCAACCTCAATAAAATCCGTAATGCATACGTTTGCATTGAATTTTTATTTAAAATATATGAAATCCAAAAAATATTTTTGTTATGTGAGACTGAGAAAACTCATGCTTTAGTTGATGTTTATGAATTCTAATCCTTGGTAGAAATCCATAAGGCATATCTTTACAGATAATTTTAAACCATATTTCGAGTTTTTCCCCATATCTTATTTAGGTGTGAAAAAACTTACCTTGGTTTTCCACGGACATCATCTGGATATCTTCCATGCTCACCAATCCATTCTCCAGGGCTTTCTTTTGTTCCTATTATCGATTTTTAAAAAAGAGAAGACAAGCAAGTTTTACTCAACCATAAATAATAACATTTTAGGGGAAAAAAAGAAAACTAGGGGCCTCAAGTTTACTGAACTGTAACTGATTGCTTTTAGGGCTTTTAGGGCAACAAAATAAGATTAACTTTTCAAAGAAATTGAAGGTACCAGACGCCATTTTTTGAGCAATTTTTTCTTTTGTTTTCCGGAGAGAGAAGAAGGGGGAGGGACAAGCTTGAGCTTGTAGGTGGAGGGATCGCCTGATCTCTGCCTTTTATGCTGCGATTTCTTTGACCGCTGCTCTTGTCGATAATTGCGCACCGGCGCATTGAATTTTGCCATTGTTAGTAATACACAATGCGACAGGAAACGCAGAGAATCGGGTTTTATGACCTTGGGTTTTGATATTTAGGGTTTTTTTGGGGCTCGATTGGATTTCAGATTTTATTTGGGATTTAGGATCGCTTTGAAATTTTTTGATCTTTATGAGGAAAATTTAGGGTTTTGTCCATGAACTTTTTTTATGATTTAATGTTTTTTTGGAATATTCATTGTGAGATGGAGACTAGTCTGATCAGATTTTCTACTTCTTCTATTTGGTGGAACAAGCATATGCTTTATCACAGTCAACCCCTTGCTAAGCTTTCCAAGCATTTCTATCTCTTGTTCAAAAAAGGGGTCTATAATGTTGAAGAATTGTGGGATTTTCAATCAAGGTGTTGGTTACCATGGAGTATGATCAAAAGTCATTTCAATCTTAGCAACAAACACAAAGATTTCTTGATCTTTGTGTGGTCCTTCATGTCATTGGAGTTGTCTTTGAAACTTTGAAATCCTATCCAATGCAACTTTTACAAATACTAGTCATGGATGTCTTCTTATCCCTTTTTATTGTTCCCTTTAAAAAAGATATACTTGCAATTGCTTCCTAATTTATCCTTGAAGACCTCTTTGAATTCCAAATGGAATTGTAGGTTCAATAAGAAATTTTGGTCAAAATTGTATGCTTAAATTTGGAGATCTAAAGTCAATTCATATGCTCAATTAATTGTCTGGAAGATACTACACTTTAAACTTCCTATTGGGGACAGGTTAAAATGCATTATGATCCAACCAACTAATTGTCCTCTTTGTTACAGACATGAAAATATGAAGCACCTTTTTTGAAACTGTCAGTTTGTTAAAAAACTGTGGAATGTTGTGTTCAATGACTTCTCTAATATCTTCAATCAAAAACTAAGATAGAAAGAAGCTCTTCTTAGAGTCGGTCTTCATGATAATATTATTGTTGATGGTGTGAGACATGTAATTTTGTTGCATATATGGAGAAATAGATATAAAGTTGTTTTTACTAACAATAATGATCATCAGGAAGTTGTATTTTTAAGGCTTTACTCTGATATATTTTATTGTCTTTCTACCCTGTTTTCTATGCTATAGAATGAGGCTATGAAGAATCTCATGTTGAGTTTCCAAACTCAACAAATCAAGTTGCAAGTTGAACAGTTGCTAAGGAAAAGGGATGTTTGTATAACTCAAGGTTTAAGATCTTTTTTCAATTTGTATAGTGCTTCAGAATTTTGTACAACTCTTCATCTTGTTTCATTTTTGTAATATTTTAGCTAGTTGAGCAGTTTGGTTTTAGTTTGTATAGAGCTATGGTTGTTTGTACAGCTCTATGATATGTAATGTTTCTTTTGTTGGTCTATTTTGTACAATTTCTCCTTGCAATTTTTTAACTACACTTTCTTCTTTGTAATTGCATTCTTTCAATACAAAAAAAAAGGATTTAGGATTTGGATCTTTCAATTCTTGGTTAAACTAAATAAAAAATATTATTTTTGAGCTTTGAGATTTAAGAATATAATTTGATAGTTAATTTTTAAAAAAATTAAGGGTTTTTTTAATGATATATTTTTATAATTATTTTATAGGGAAGATATTTGATGTTAATTGGTTGCTAGTTTATTTGTGATAACAGTTGGTTCATACAAAGTTCATCAAACATGAAATATGGTAGATGTGAAGGTTTGATATCATAAAAGATAGGTTAGATTCAAGTCTCCAATAAATTTGGTTTCCAAAATGGATATTCTTCAATCCTTGGTGCTAAGTTGAAGTTTGGATGTTTATCTTCTCAACAAAAACGAAAGAGTAAGAGCATGTTTTTTCGTTTAAGTTGTGTAGTTTTTTTCATATTGACATTTTGTGTCACTATATGATCCATCATTGGGATGAGGATAACAATGAGAATAGATTGCAAAGAATGGTCCTTATAAAGAAAGCGATGAGGTGATGACATGGACACGAATAGTTGCTTAGAGAATTGAAAGAAACATGAAGAGAAAACAAAGACTAGATAAACTAGAGAAATAATAAGTGAGGAGAGATAATTAAATACAAGAGCTCAATAAAGATAAGAGATCCAAAGTAAAGCGACTAGTGTTAAAGGAATAAGAACAAACAAGGGAACAAAGAAGAGCCAAGTTGAAAATATGAGTAGAAGAATTAAAAAAAAAAAAAAAACCAACAAACAAACCATACATTAGGGGAAAAAGAAGAAACAAAATAAATAAAAAGAATAAAAGTGAAAAATAGTGAGGATGGATCCTTTTATTATTCCTTTTAATTTTCTTTTTCATTTCTTTTGTTTTCTCCTTATATTGTGGCTTATCTTTTTAGTTTTTTTTCTTTTTTAATTCTTCTACCCATATTTTTAACCTAGTTCGTCTTTGTTCCTTTGTCCATTCTTATTCCTTTAGCTCCAATCTCTTTACACCATATCTCTTATTTTATTGAGCTCTTGTGCTTGATTGTTTTTCCTTGTTTATTGTTTCTTTAATTTTCCTAACCTTTATTTTCTCTTTCTTACCTCATTTGTCATCTTTTATTTATTTTTCTATACATCTTTGTCTTTGTTTATCCTCTTTTGAATTCCTTGTTGTCATCAAGATTTTCCTATTTTTCTTAAAAAAAATCTCACCTTTTAATATTTATTGCTCATTTAGTGACATTATCATGTAATAATAATGCAAAAATATGAACACAAATAAAGTTATGAATCACTAGTAGAATTTGACAAATAAATGACTGTGACTAAAAAAATTAATTTGGCAAATAAATGACTGCGTGACTAATTTTTTTTAAAATGAGTATAATTTAGTCATCTTTAGTCACAACAACTAAAGATGACTAAATTCTACTCATTTTTTGTAACACAACTATAAATGACTAATTTGATCATCATAAGTGACTAATTTGATTGTGGGGTAAAAAACACAGCTAAATAATTAGTCACACAAATAAAAATTAGACAATATGATATTAAAGTGGATAATTAAAAACAATATTTTGAATTGAGGGAGTGGGTTGTATTATAATATAATTTAATAATAATATAATATAATATAATATGATATTAATATAATATATATAACATATATTATGATATATATATTGTATATTATTATATATATATATATATATATATATTATATATAATATTATATTGTATTATTATATATATATTATATAATATTAAATACATTATAATATAAATATATAATATTATAATATTTATATTATAATGTAATTTAATATTATATAATGTAAAATAATATTATAATATTATATAATATTATATTATAATATGATATAATTATTATATTATAATGTAATTATAATTATTATATTATAATATAATATAGTATTATATTATATAATTATTATATTATAATATAATATAGTATTATATTATATAATATTATAATATTATATTATTATAATTATATAATGTTATATTTATATTATAATGTATTTAATATTATATAATATAATAACATTAAAATTATATAATATTATAATATTTTATTTTTTTTTTTTTCAAATCGCTACTAGAGAGGGTAGCACTCTATATTCATTAAAAACAAGATTTTATAATTCTCACCAAAATATGACTTATTTG
>VDFB02353493.1:393324719-393344607 GCA_007258455.2 Sequoia sempervirens
TTTCACAAGATAATCATCAGAACGGGTCACACAGAGGCCAATAAGGAGAAGGTAGTCTGATATTTTAATGGGTTACGACCGAGCATTCAGAAGGAGTTAAGCCTAGTCAGAATGACCACCATTGAGGATGTGTATCGGTTTGCTCTAAAAAGGTGGAAGAGAAGCTAAAAGGTGATGTGGCAAACAAAAGGGCGAGGGTTAAAGTGGAAGGGTGGAAGACGAGAAAAGCCCGTGACGATGAAAAAGTGAAGATGTGGGTACTAGCGAAGCAGAAGGAATGACAACTTCTAAAGCCCTCATTGATGAAATGAGTGGTGATCAAAGGGTAGGGACTAGAGAGATATGGACAAGGATGGAAGAGTCGTTTAGCGAAAAGGAACATGTTTCTAGTGTGGGTGAAGAAACCACATCGAGCCTATGAATGTACAACACCAGGAAGAGCTGGAACAAAGGCGAGAAGATTGGTGGAAAGGGTTAGCGCATGTAGCCGGTGAGGAGGCAATCTAAACATTCAAAGCCGGCGTTTCGAAAGGAGATCGCTTGAAGTGATTAGGAGAGCCACGGTGGTGAGAAAATGAACTAGAACAAAGAGAGGAGAATACGGTTTCACACAAGGTGCAAATGTGAAGGAAAATGTTGTGATGTCATTATTGTGATTAGAACACCAATATGTCACGGTGTGAAGAGATGGTCACAAAAGTTGAAATTTGAAGAGGGAAAAGGAAAACACCGCGCTCGGTCGGATTGCACGGTTCTGAGAAAGACCACAAAGTTTTGGTCAATGAGCAGTGCTTAGTAAAGTTCAAGATCGGGAGATACCATGATGAGGTACTCTGTGATATCATTCCCATGGATGCATGCCACATGTTGTTGGGGAGGCTGTGGCAGTTCGATAGGCGAGCTATACATGATGGCCATGCAAACACTTATTCCTTGACAAAGGATGGGGTTTGTCACAAGTTGAAACCCCTGAAGGAGATTGAAAAAAAGGTATGCAGTAGTGTTAGAATTTATTATGTAGATGGAAGAAAAATTTTAGAAGGTATGAAGCATGAGCATGTGTGTTATGCATTGATTCCTAGAGTGAGTAAGGAGGATAGTGAGAAGATTCTAGAAGAAGTTTTTGGGATGTTAGATGAGTTTCAGAATATTGTTTCTGATAATGTACCTGAGGGTTTACCACCAATAAGGAAGATCGGTCATCAAATTGACTTGATTCTTGGAGCCAGTTTGCCAAATAAGGTAGCTCATAGAATGACTCCACCAAAAAATGTGGAGTTGAACAGACAAGTTCAAGAGTTGTTAGAAAGAGTTTGATACGGGAGAGTTTGAGTCCATGTGTAGTACTTGTAGTACTAGCACCAAAGAAGGATGGGGAGTGGAGGATGTGTACAAATTCCTGAGCCATAAACAAGATAACAATTAAGTACATATTTCCCCTGCCGAGGATGGATGACCTAATGGACTGTTTGAGTGGAGCTCAGTACTTCACAAAGATTGATCTAAAGAGTGGATATCACCAGATCTAGATTCGAGAGGGAGATGAATGGAAAACTACCTTCAAGACCAAAGAGGGCCTGTATGAGTGGTTAGTCATGCCTTTTGGGATAACCAATGCACCGAGCACATTCATGCAGCTCATGAATGAGGTACTAAAAGAATTTCTAGGAAGTTTTGTTATTGTGTATTTAGATGATATTTTGATTTTCAATAAGACGTTGGATGAGAATCTGATGCATATTCAGAGAGCCTTTGAGAAGTTAAGAGAAGAGAAACTGTTGATTAATCTGAAGAAGTGCAGTTTTGTGAAGAGGGAGTTAGTGTACTTAGGGTTTGTTGTCTTAGCAGAAGGTCTCAAGATGGAACTAGAGAAGGTGAAGGCTATTATGGAATGGCCTACCCCAAGAACTGCTACGGAGGTGAGATCTTTCCATGGTTTGGCTAGTTTCTATAAAAAGTTCATTAGAAATTTTAGTAGTATTTATGGACCCCTGACTAAAACAATGAGAGGGGATAGAAAAGAATTCAAGTGGAGCACTGGAGCAACAAAGAGTTTTGAACTATTAAAGCATAAGGTAACAAAGCAACCTATTCTAGCCCTCCCAAATTTCAACAAGGTGTTTCAGGTGGATTGTGATGCCAGTGGTTGTGCCATTGGAGCAGTGTTGAGCCAAGAAGGTAAGCCCATTGCCTATTTTAGTGAAAAGTTAAATGATGCCAAGAGAAAGTATTTTGTATATGATCGGAAATTTTATGCAATAGTTCAAGCATTAAAGAAATGGAGAAATTATTTGTTCTTTGAAAATTTGTTCTATATATTGATCATTAGGCCTTAGCGATACCTAAATAGTTAGGAAAAATTAAATCAAAGGAATATGAAATGGGTAGAGTTTTTGCAAAGTTATACCTTTGTTTTTAAACATAGGAGTTGGAAGTCAAATAGGGTTGCAAATGCCTTAAGTAGGAGGCATACATTGATGACAAAGATGCAAATTGAAGTGGTAGGGGTTCAATGAACTTAAGACTAGCGTATCGCGAGAAGATCTGATTTACCATGAGCAGCTTGCAAGGAACCTGTTACAGTGGACAGGACAAGGTGGTTGGATTTCATAATCCAGGATGGCATGTTATTTAAGGGAAGTCAATTGTGTATCTCGAGGAGTTCCATGAGGGAGAACCGATAAAGGAGAAGCATAGTGGAGGAATGGCAGGACATTTTGGTCAGGATAAGACCATTGCCATTATTAGTGAGCATTATTATTGGCCTCAGTTGTCACAGGATGTGAAGAAGTTTGTACAAAGCTGCAGGGTATGTTAGATGGCCAAAGGAGTGAGCTAGAATATAGGCTTATATCAGCCCTTACCTGTACCAGAGAGGCCATGGGAGGATATAAGTATGGACTTTGTTCTTAGTTTTCCAAGGACACAACAAGGGAATGATTCAGTCTTTGTGGTGGTTGATAGTTTTTCGAAGATGGCACATTTCATTCCATGTCAGAAGACCCATGATGCAGTCCACATTGCTGACTTGTTCTTCAAAGAGGTGGTGAGGCTACATGGTCTGCCAAAGAGTATTGTTTCAAATCATGACATCAAATTTGTGGGGTACTTTTGGAGGACCTTGTGGAAGAAGTTGAAGACAGAGTTGAAGTTCAGTTCTGCACACCATCCACAAATAGATGGCAAGACAGAGGTTGTTAACAGAAGTCTGGGTAACCTACTGAGATGTTTGGTAGGAGATAAAACCAAGGGATGGGACTTGATCTTACCCCAGGAAGAATTTTTTTACAACAATTTTGTCAACAGAAGCACTGGTAGATCACCGTTCTAGATTGTGTATGGAGGTAGCCCCAGAACAGCTCCAGAATTGAGGAAGATGGACTAAGAGAATAAAATAAGTGTTGAAGCCAAAGATTTTGCAGAGCACATCAAGAATATACATGAGAAGGTATGAGAACACATTAATAAGATGAATATGCAATATAAGGCTAAGGCAAATCAGAAAAGGAGGAATAAGGAGTTTCAGACTGGCGATGAAGTAATGGTCGACTTGAGGAAAGAAAGGTTTCCCATGGGAACCTTTAACAAATTGAAGATGAAGAAATTTGGTCCCTATAAGATTTTGAAGAAGCATGATTCAAGGAATGCATATGAGGTAGAGTTGCTTGATGGAATCAACATTTCCCCTGTGTTCAACATTTCAGATTTGATAGAGTATTATGAAGGTGGAATGGAGGAAGCACCAGTAATAGGGCAGTATGGCATTCCAACACCTACTTCAGAAAGGAAGGAGATTGAAGCAATCTTGGATAGTCGTGTGGGAAGGAGTACCAAGAATAGGCAGTATGAAGAATATCTGGTGCAATGGAGAGGAAGGCCTATAGAAGATTCATCGTGGCTATCTAAGGCAGCAGTTGACCAGTTGGGTTTTCCTCAACCATGTGAGACATGACGGGTCACTTCTCAAATTACCCTGGGTGTCTGATGCAGGAGCATCCAGTGGTGTAAAGGCAATCTTGCATCATCCAAAAATAGTTAAATTTCATGTTTCTCAGTTTTTAGATGTTTTTACATTTTTGGATACCCTTTTTGTCATAATGAAATTTCCAATTTACGGTTTTTATTTTCTATTCCTGGGTTGAAAGATATCGTAGTTTTAGTTTCCTAGATTTGTACCTGAAAATCTTTCGAGTTAGATTTGAGGCACTTAGAGTTCTTAAAACGGCCCCAAAACTTGCCAAAATTGGAGTAGCAATTTTAAGCACGTTATTGACTTTGAGACCTTTCCAACGGTTCAAACGGTTTGCAAATCGGAGTCCCGGATCAAAAGTTATGGCCCCGGGAATTTGGCGCACTTTCTAGAAGATACAATTGCAAATGTTCTTTTGAAATTTGAACTTCAATTTGTGATTTTTCGGTGCCAAACCACCTAAACTCAAATTTGAATGTTGTTTTGGCTCCAAACTAAAGAGGAGCTCTATTTATGGGCGGGTTTCTAATTTTTGGGTAACTTTTTGGGGATAAGCTCACATATTGTGAAAGGGTGATTCTGTAGCTTTCTGTAACTTGCATGTGTTGTAGAACTTAGGGATTTGAGATCCTCTTCATGTAAGAAGCTCCATTTTCTTAATAATAAAATTATTTTCTTGTTTGTGGGTTATTTTCTAAGTCTCAGGCTGCACCCTCATCAAAACCCTATATGTCCAATGATCTGTGCATAATATCAATATCATTAGTACCATGATAAACCAAATAGTAATTAGAAGTACCTTGTAAATATCTAAACACCCTCTTAACATAAGTCCAATATTATTTACCAGGGTTAGACATAAACCTACTTAGAACTCCCACTGCTTGGGCTATATCTGGTCTTATACAGACCATTGCATACATCAAACTACCAACTATACTAGCATATGGAATTTTAGGCATTTCCTCATGATTAAAATCAGATTTAAGACTCATGTCTAAACTTAACTTTGTGCCAATTGGTAAAGGAATATCAATTGGTTTACTATCCTGCATGTTAAACCGTTTCAAAATAGTATCAACATAGTTGCTTTGACTTACTGAAAGCTTTTTGTTACCTCTATCTCTGATGATCTCCATACCAAGGATATATTTTGCAGCCCCTAGATCTTTCATCATGTGAATGGTGATCCTAGACCTACACAAACACACAATTAGTTCCAAATGCAAGTTAAAACCATCATTCCCCATGAAATTCATTTAAATGCAAAGAACAAGAAATGAAATGAAGAACACAAATGAAAACTATGACATCCTATTTTATGCAAAAAAACTCTCAATCCCATGGGGGAATTGGTGCCATTTTGATGTGGAAAATGACCCTTTTCCCAACTCCTTTGCAAGCTTGATGAAGATTGATCCACTTGATGATGAAGAACAATGAGCTCCTTGATGAAATCTGCAATAACCTAGCTATGTTGATAGAAAATGCAATGAAAATGGATGAAATTAACTCTCAATGTGAAGATAGTAACTTTACTCTAAGTTGTGTCCCCCAAATTAGAAGAGCCTTCTATTTATGGAAGAACAAGATGGAAGAATAAGCAAAATGGAGGAATGTGGGATCATTCAACATCCAATAGCCAAGTGCCACTTGTCAAGATGTGAATGGAGGAAGGTTGAGCACATTTTGATGAATGTGCACAATAAATGATATTAGGTGGAATTTGAAATTCATGAAATGACAAGTTGGAGGGAGAAAATAATGTATTGAATGCCACTTGGCTCAATACACAAGGACATGTAAGAGACATTCAATTCCTTGTTGGAAGGACACATCCCTTTGGAGGGATTTTCAAATTTAGAGGAATATTCCCTTTTGATGCCAAGTTGAGGGAAATTAAGAGATTTAATAAATCAAAAGAAATGATTTATTGTGCAAGTTGCAAAATATTGAGGATGTAGGTGATTAGAGAGTTAATTAATCAAGTTTTGATTAATTTAAGTGAGGATTAGGTGTTTTGACAATTTGACTTAGACTTTTGGATTAATTTAAATCAAAATGAGAGGAAAATGATTTATTAGGCTTAATTAAATAAGATTTGATTCATTTAATTAAAAGAGGGGTGATGTTAGTTTTAAAATCAAATAAAGATAAATTTATTTAATTTAAATAGATGACTTTAGCA
The DNA here is from genome assembly GCA_007258455.2 of Sequoia sempervirens. Taxonomy (NCBI): domain Eukaryota; kingdom Viridiplantae; phylum Streptophyta; class Pinopsida; order Cupressales; family Cupressaceae; genus Sequoia; species Sequoia sempervirens. The sequence goes on from VDFB02353493.1 coordinate 393,330,878, forward strand.
ATTTAATTAAGTAAAATGAATTATTTAATTAAAAGAGGGACTATAGGATTAATCAAATAAAATAATTTATTTAATTAAAAGAAGATGATGACTTAATTAGGTAAATTTGATTTATTTAATTAAGAGAGGAATATGATGAATTTAATCAAATAAGGATTATTCGATTAAATGGTTAGAAAAAGGGATGATTTAGGACGAATTGATGTTAGTGAAATCAGGATCAGGTGTATAGGATCAATCGGTACATTTTATGTGTCTACATTTTTCCCCTCTTTGAAGCAATGCACTTGTTCTGTTGATTCAAAGAATAAACATGTCTTGATCAAAAGCCAAAAAATTTCAATTTTTTACATATCCCAATGTTGCCCCAATGGATGAATTATGCTGGTATACTGCCCCCTCGAGAGATCAGATGAAAATTTAGATTTTTGGGTGATCTCATGAAAAAAGAAGACAAGCTGCCTGAGAGGTCCAGAAAGGCTCCTGGAGGCCAAAAATGTGCCAAAACACAAGAAAATGATGCAAAATGAGCCTCAATCAAACAAAATTGGATTGGGGTCCAAAACCCTAGCCAGACGGCCAAATGGAGTCAAGAAACCCTAGTTTTCAAGCTTAAATAGGCCTCGAGGGGCCACTTCCAATTCATTTTCACATTCAGCCTCTAGAGATTCTGCAAATTTGAGCTCTGACCCCTTTGAGAGATGGCTCAACAACCACTTCCATGACACATCTTGAAGTGAGTGCGAGTGTACCAGAGGCTCCCAACACAGGACCACCGGTAAGTCATCTTGACTTGACTTCATTGTTCAATTTTTGAGTGCATTTAATAGCTTAGGAAGTCAAATTAGGTCAAACAGTTCTATATAGTGCCGCTACAAACCTCTTTTTGGTGTTGCGCTATGCTAAAATACACTGCCATCGTGAATAGTAACATGACATCATAGTTTGGAGTTAGAATACAAACTCCAAACTCAACTACATGTGAATATAGCACCACGACAAGCCACTTTGCAAATTAGGGCTTAGGGGTTAGATAGAGGTGCACTCAAACTACATCGTGGCGGTGGATTTTGGAGGCTAAAGGATTCCAGCGGTGTAGTTTAGAACTTCCAAACTGCACTGTAATAACAACAACACATATGTTATTTCAATCACAAAAACCTCGAACCGGATCATGATTTTTTTACGTAACTTGACATAGTAACTTTCCTGATGCACGAGGAGGTAGAGATACTTCACTCATGCGAGCACAGGTCCTCCATACTGAGTAGGCTACAAGGTATGCATGAGTGACTCTAGGAGCACCTAGGAGAGATCAGCCTTTGGTACATTATCTATGCATGTCCTATTAGGACACACTTGGCGATGATAGCGCTAGCAGAGCAATGGCACAGTGAGATGTCATCGTTTCACCTTCCTACAGGTGAGGCGACAATGACCCTGGAGGATGTATCACACATTTTTCAATTTTCAATCCATGGAGAGAGAGTTACCTATGATGTGGATGTCGGGCGAGATGCTTGCCATGATGTGATGGGCCTGGAGGAGATTATCTTTGTAGAGGGCCATATTGAGTTGGAGCATTACAGGCTCGTTGTATCACCATTACGATTGGTTGTAGTTGTGATCATTTTAGGACTTGTGGTGCCAGATCGGCATGGCTGATACTTCAGTCCAAGATGAGGGCTCGCCTGGGAGCTCATGGTCAGACAGAGAGTATGCTTTGCATGGGGGCCAATACTGCTACCCTCGCTATATCGAGATCTTCATGAGTTTGCATACTGTGATAGTAGGGCCCTTGGGGTCGAAGTCACACTCCTTCACATCTGGGCCTCAGAGCATATTGTAGTGCTCCACCCACAAGTGACACTAGTTGATATGGAGCTGGATGACCTAGTCATTTGGAGGTACAGAGGCAGACTCTCTTTTTCACACACTAGTCAACACGTGATCCCTCACTAGAGGAGGGTCATTGATGATATGTGAGAGTTCACATGGTGACCATACCTTGGATGGCCATCTTGGTATGATGACACCTAGCAGCTCTTCTTGACATGACATGACCGAATTATGCAGGGCAGGGAGCATACGATGGTTGAGAGGTACCTACTTGGCCAAGTACTCAGACAGTTCGGGGAGCTGCAGGACATACCCAATGACTAGTACATTGTGATATTTGCACACACAACAAAGACCACATGGGGCAAGCCCATTCCCACAGACGAGGTAGTGTAGAGCTTTAAACAACTGATGGCCAGGTCGTGGCCATATGATCAGGGTCAGGTCGACACAGGTACTACATAGGCATACATGGACTGGTTTAGGCCACCCCTCAAATTGATAGTGCCAGGGGGACCATAGGCACGACAAAGACCTACAGGGAGAGCAGTAACATGAGTAAGTGCTTGTGGATATCAACCTCTTGTTTGTTTGAGATGTGAAGAAAGTGTTGCAAATAATGAGATGGTGTTTGTGGTGCTTGGTTTCCAAGTGCTTTTGAGAAAAATTGAATAGAAGAGAGTTTTGTGGGGTAGAGTGGTGTTTTTATTTGTGCTCTACATTTCTTCTATATTGAAGCTATGATTTTGCGGTTTGGATATGTTGATCAAAGGTGTTTAGAGATGTTATATCCAAAGTTTCTTATTTTGGATAGTTCAGTAGAAGAGTTTGTGTTCACCAGTGTGTGAATTGTGAAGCAGTGTTATGTGGGAGAAACAAAATTACTCTACATTTCTCTATGTTATGGGTTTTGATCTTGTGGATCTAAGAATGTGCCTATAATGTTTGTATCTATCTTTCATCATTTTTTTAAAAAAATTTGGTGCTCTGCAAGGTTGGATTCATAAGTTGTAGTGTGTGGAAGGTTAATTGGTTGTACAAAATACTTATATTCTTTAGGTATGAGACGTGAAATTTTTGTTGGATTTCAGGGTGTTAATGGAATATTCTAGATTATTGTTAACTGTTGTGTGTGGTCTGTGATTTGTCTTTGGATTTTTTGAAGTGCGTACTTGAATGATTAAGGTGTTAACATAGGTTCAACCAACCTGACATGTTAGCACTAATTGCATATATGCTTTGGTGTTTGTGGAAGTTTGGTGGGGCATTTTAGTATAGATTTGGGTCTGAGTTAAGCTGTGGCATGGTCTGCCTTCACTTCTTTCCACCACGAAAGTGTTTGGTGTCAACCTTGTAGACACGTAAAATATATAGATTGATATCGCACACTCGATCCTGATCTACTAACATCATTTTTTCCTAAATAACTTCTTTACCAACCATTTAATTAAATAATCTTTATTTAATTAAATTCATCATATTTCCTCTATTAATTAAATAAATCAAATTTATTTGATTAAGCCATCATCTTCTTTTAATTAAATAAATCATTTTATTTAATTAATCCTATAGTCCCCTTTTAATTAAATAAATCAATTTTATTGAATTAATCTCTAAAGTCACTCTATTAAATTAAATCAATCTTTATTTAATCTAACTTCATCCCTCTTTAATTAAATAAATCAAAATCTTTATTTAACTAAGTCTAAGTTCATATTCCTCTCAACTTTGATTTAAATCAATCCATAAATGTAAATCAAATTGTCACATCATTTAATCCCTCATTAAATTAATAAAATCCTGATTAATTTAATCCTAATCCATCAAATCCTCTAGCTTTTTCCATTTGCACAATAAATCAATTTATTTGATTTATTAAATCTTCTATTTCATTAAAAAAGGAATCAATTGTTGGAATATTTCCCAAATTTGAAAAATCCCTCCAGAAGGGTTTGTACATCCAACAAAACATTTAAAATCTCTTACATGTCCTTTTCTTGAGCCATGTGGCATTAACTTCACCTTTCACCTCATCCTTCAAGCCATATTTTGAATTTGAATCTCCCCCCTCTTTGCACATTCTTCAAAATGTGGTCAACCTTCATCCTCTCACATGTTGACAAGTGGCATCATGTCATTGGTTTATCTTTTATCCCACATCCTTCATATCTTTCAATCTTCTATCCTTCTATTCTATAAATAGAGACCCTCTCTATTGCATTTGACAACCACAATCAATGTAAAATCATTATGCTCATTTAGGAGGAGAATTGGAGCCAAAGTTATCATCTTCATATCAAGTTCATCCATTCTTCATCCATCATAGCTATTTTATGAAGAATTTTCTCCAAGGAAGCATTCAATCTTCATTAATCATCACCAAGCTTGCAAAGGAGTTGGGAAAGGGCCAATTTTCACATCAAATTGGAACCAATTCCCCCATGGGATTGAGAGTTTGAATGCTCTAATAGGATTTAATAGCTTTCTTGTTGTGTTCGTTTTATTTCCTATTTTGAGCATTGTAGATGGATTTAATGGAGAATCTTGATCTTGACTTGCATATTGATCTAATTATGTGGTTGTTTCTTGTGTTTGTGCAGGTCTAGGATTGGGGTTGACAAACCTATTTTGAATTTGCACATTTGAGGTACATAGATGACCTTAGAGATTATTTTCAAGGTTGTGAATCGTATATATGAGTGATAAGTTAGCAAAGGAGTTGTGTGTGTTGTGTGAGTGATGCAAAATGTGTTGAGGTACACAAATTGATCAAGTGCAATGTGATCTTTAATGATTAAGACTATTGGAAGCATTGAGTAGAAGGTGTTTACATTCTTTAGAATACCTAATGTCACTAGAGGCAGTGAACTGAAGGTTGTAGACGGTCTAGAGTTGCAGTGGTTGATCTTTTTTGTTGCTTTGAGATGAATTTCTCATTGTAACAATCTTATTTCTTCTTCTTTCTAATCCAGTAGTGAGCCTATGGCATTGAGCCCTTCTTTCCTTTGGGTAGTGTGCCCTTTGACAATGAGCCTATTATATTTGGTGTAGTTACTTTATATTGTAAGCTAATCTTCATTGTGGTTTTTCCCTTCTTGGGTTTTCTATGTAAATTTGGTGTTCTATTATGCATGGTGTTTGATGTGTTTTTGTTTCATATATTTACTTTCATGCTAAATTTAATTAATGGTTTAAAGACTAATAAGGATCTGAATGATAATGAAGGTTCTGATGTTTTAATGTACAACTGATTCACCCCCCTCTTAATTATCTTGTGCATTCAACAACATTTATGTCAGTCGAGCATTATGTCATATTTTATGTGAGTTTGTTCATATTTTTTATTCATTTTTTTTGTTTAAGTATTAAAAATTGTAGGACTTCAAATCAAGTAACAATCTCTCATTGAAGGTGATGAGTAAATTCAACTTTATTCCGTCAAGGAATGTAGATATGAGTGGTGAGTTGCAACAATTTGTCAATTCAATACTTGTTTATCATTAGTCTCTGCTCGATCAAGGGTAAGCTCTCTTTTTCATATCATCATAGTCATTGTGGAGGTAGAAATACCAAAATGAGGTTTTAATTAGGCAAGTCCTATATGACACAACCCTTCCCCCTCTTTCATGTGTGTGGGTTTTTGGATTTGAAGAAAATTAGAGGAAGATTGAAGACTAATTGCTCATTAATGCATTCAAGCCCTACAGGTTGTCAAGTCCAGGAATTTGCATTTTATCATCAACGAACAAGGTTTTGACGATGATCCCAAGAGAATAGGACCTATAGACTAGAGACTCTAGGCTTATGATTTCAGATCTTGAAAAGTAGGAAACCAGGTGCCCCACACCCTTGACTAGTTAATTCAGTCTCAAAATTATATGCCAAGTTCTTTTGTGGCTACCCTCTACTTTCCTAAAAAAAATTTTGTCTGTCAATTTTATATTTCACAAAAAATACATTAGATTGTTGCATTTTTACAATTAGACCTAGGAACATCATTGCATAACATAAAAATCAAACCATCCAAGCATTTGGATTGCCCCCACAAAAGAAGGATTAAAACCCTGTGATCCACCATTCTGGCTCTTCCATTGAGGTTTGTAGCCTAGTGGATTTTGAGATCACTTTTAATCCTTATCCAAAGTTGGGAAGAGTGCACCATGATATAGGACTTAGATCCCTTTTCCCAACCAAATAGTTGCAACCTTCCTCATTATTAGCAAGGATAAAACTTGCGTTTATACTAGATAAAATTTATAACATTTAATTCATAATCCCTTTAATAAAACTTTGTCACCATGGTGTGGCACCTTATAAATATATTTGCATAAAGATATAAAATTTGTAAATTTCCCATTTCTGTTGAAACTCTAAGGCAAGAATGCAAGGATTTAAATATTGAAAAATAAAAAAATTGTAACTCTAAAAAACTCAGAGCAATTCATTGTATTTTATAGTTTTGTTTTCTCTATCAGAGAAAAGTGCAAATTTATAGCTCCACACAAGAAAATGGAGGGGTTAATGCATACACTTGGGATAAATATGAGTATATATGACATATCTATGCAAGGAAGTTCCTTAGCCCTATACTAGTTCAAAAAATTGTTCTATTTTAACATGCAATGCATAATAATGTGTTTCCTTATAAGCACATTTGAATATGAAACATAGAGACCCAAGTAACCTTATATTTCACATATAGATGGAATCCATTTACATTCACATGTAGTTGAATACGCTATTTTGGATTATGCACAATTATATATTATTTTGGGTAAACAATATATAGGCCAGATAGCCATATATGTACTCATATATTCTTGACACATATGTACGCCTATGAGTGTACTTGTATATGCATTATACTTATATACACATGTGTTCATATATACACATGTATAAAAATACAATTACACCCACATTATGTATGCAAATTTGTAGTTATATAGTATTATATATAGATAAAATTACTAATTGGCCATTTCTATTGAATTTTATGATCTTGAAATCAAAGTTATTTATTATCTTGCTAAGGAAAGTATGATAGGAGAATGATAACATGAAATCTTATAATTGTCCCATAACATGTAGGGCTAGTGTAGAATGATGTATATAGTGATTATTTAACTTGTATTTATTGATTCTTTTCCTTCTTAACCTACAATGTCAAAGATGCTCAAGTCAAAATTCCATGATCACAATGGTCGAGAACCTTAACTTATCTTTTAAATGCATAAAAACAATTACCATATTATATACATTAGTACACCAGTGCAATAAGCTTCCAAACATAGAGATTTCAAGTGCTTTGAAATAGTATGACATGGAATATAAATTTTTCTCATTAATTACAAAAATACTTGATGCATGCATAGGTGCTATTATGACAACTATAGAAATACTTGGCCAAGCTCTTTATTTGAACCACTAGTTAATAGTTTGAATTATTATGGCATACTTGATGTTAAAGGAATGTACATTTGGGATGCATGTATGCTTGTTAAGCATTAGGTAGAAATACATTTATTAGCTTAACATCAAATAACACACATATTCATGCATGTCTGTCATGGTTAGCTAGACCCTTCATGATGGATTAAGCTTCTCCTATAGAGTAGTATAGGGAATATTTAAGCTTTATGGTAGGGTGGAAAAATCATCTTAATGATACTCTTTCTCCTTCAAGGTTGAGAAGGGAGATAGTCTAGAAGAGGTTCCAATTATGAAGACTTGGTCACATTTCCATTATGTTCCATATGTATTTATGCATAAAATAATGTGGTAAAGGCTAAGTCGTTGTAAATGGATCTATGATTCCATTGGAAATGTTACCAATTTTTTAAATATAGGTTGCCATAGTTGGATAACTCTTTTGTGCTTTTTTGTACCACTGACATTATGAAATATTCCTTGCTATTCTATTATCAATTGAAGGATAATGATGTTTATAATATATGGTGAGCTTTGGATGAGAGGAAAATGTATGAATGAGGCTTCATTATGAGAATTAAAATATTATAGTGCCATAATTTTAATTCACTAGTACAAAAACAACAATATATGACTAAATAAACTACTAAAAATTGCATATAAATGACTAATTTTTGTCACATGACCATTAGTAGTTTATTGCCAATAATTTATAACGTGACCAAATTTATGACTAAACTATTTTAGTCATTTATCTAGTCATTCATTTAGTCATTGATATGGTCATTGATTTAGTCATTGATTATTGTTAACTGGTCATTTATTTAGTCATGGTAGTGATTTATTTAATAATTTATTTAGTCATATATTTAGTCATTAATTTAGTCATTAATTGTTGTTAATTGGTCATTTATTTAGTCATCACAATCATTTATTTAGTCATTGCAGTCATTTATTTAGTCATTGTAGTCATTTATTTAATCATTGTTTAGTAATTTATTTAGTCATTGTAGTCATTTTAGTCATTGTAGTCATTTTAGTCATTGTAATCATTTATTTAGTCATTGTAATAATTTATTTAGTCATTTATAAATTGAAATAATCATAAAACTTCAACAAATTTGCTGAAAGGATTGAAAATAATTTATTGTGTATATTCAAAATGTATATAAAATATGTTACAAAGAACTCTATACATAGAGTTTTTGAAGACAGAATCTTTTGTAGTATGCAAACTGCTAATTTATTATGCTTTTAAAATTGTTACAAAGAACTCTATATATAGAGTTTTGAAGAAAAAATCTTTTGTAGTATGCAAACTGCTTATATATTATACTTTTAAAATTGAAAAAAACTAAGAAAGATCCTTCCATCTATAACTGTACATAAAATTTCTTGCTTTTTATCAAGCCTTGGAAGTTTTAAACCCATTGGTTTTCAAAAAGGGGCTCTTCCAAAATAAGCTTAAAGAAGGAAATCTAAATTATATACAATATGAACCAAAGTGTTATCTGATTGATAACCTCCATGAAGCATATTCTATGTACTAAATTTCATGTTATCTTGACTATAAACCCTTAAATTATTTATAGTGTCTCCTATTTTAGATCTACATAAAAGGAGAGAGGAATGCAAATAGTTAGTAACAAACAAATGAACAATAAGATATTGTAATCAAAATCAGTAAATATATATATTAAATAAGGTACTCGATGCCACTATTGCACATGGGGTGGGTTGTAAATGCATCTAGTAAGCAATTGGTTTTGCATTTTCTCCTTGCTATGTACCTATCCACAATAAAAAAAGCTCAAATTTTGTTAATATTTTTCAAAGGAAGAAAGTGTCGATTGCATCGAAGTACAAAAAACAAAATAACAATAAGTTAAATATTTGTGGGTAGTATAAAGATTCCTATCAATAACAAGTCTCTACATTGTAAGATCAACATACCATGGAGTATAGATCTAAATGTAGAAAAAATATCTCTTATACTCCAAGTGTAAGTTGAGAATAAATCTTGAGTTTTATTGTGCATATTTTTGAATATACACCTTATTTTCTCTCAAAAAAATATAGATCTTGGCTATTCTAATAGCCCTAATAATAGTGAATCTAATATTTTTTTTGGATAGGCAAATCACAGCTAAAAAGCTGCACCCATTGAATTATTTTCAAAAACAAAAAATTTCCTCTGTTTGTAGATTTGGTCTTATCTCTCAAACAACGCCGACACCTTATACCCTCTTTACAGAGCTAAAGAAAAAGATAGAATAACCCAATACAATAATCTCTACTACATAAGATATAGATATCATTATCACTTTAAAATGCTAACTTTTTACAGGCTTATAACTTTAAAATATTGCAATCTTTTATAGGTATCTTTTATTACAATCTTACTAGCATTCTTTAATGTGAACATTGTTTATGTCTACAAGGGTTTCTGTAGATTGAAACAAGTAATTGTTAGATAGGTATCTAGCAGTACAAAAGAAAAAAAAACATATAATAAAGAGTTGTGTAGAGAATTCAAAATGCATGAAATCCACATAACACATAGTATTCATTATGATAAATCTTTGAATTGAGAAGCAGAAGGGTTCAAACGTAGGAGTAGTGATATGTTACAAACTTACAATGCATTATGCCTAAACTTGTTATGGCAGCAATGATGTGTGTTTATTGTGCAAGATTGCGACCTTCAAGATGAATAGAAGTATTTCTCATAGGAGTTAGGTTACTGTGAAGTGAGGGTTATAAGTCATTTTTTTCTCAACAGACGAATCTATCTGTTCATAGCAGAATGAGGAGATTATGCATTCTAGTTTATCTATGGAAGTGTAAAAGTGAAATGATGCAGGGCATTGATCATTTTGGCTACTGCAGCCCAACAAGTTACTGAAAAACAATTTACTTAGTCAACACTCTTAAAAGACCACCCAAAAATATACTTCTCTATAAGGGCAATATCAAAATGACTTTAAAATGCTAACTTTTTATAGGCTTATAACTTTTTAAAATGCTGAAGCAAAGAAGATATAACTACCTAGATCAGTCAATAATATAACTAAATAGAAGCTAGGCAATACATATATCATTTCGTTGAACCACAAACCCAATTTGAGACATCACCGCCCATGCGAAAAATGAAACTTTACCCATTCTTTGCTACCATCTCACCTCACCCCATTGCACTCAGAGCCAACTAGCTTGGGTGTAGACAACACCCACAACCATTCTGGATCAATCCCTTTGAGCTGCATTTGGTACCGAGACCGTTCAGAGAAGGTGAGATAGAGCCCTCGCCGCTGTTGGTTTCAACTCTTCCAAACTCTTCCTTGCTGGTATTGACCTTTCACTTCTCCAGTTTGGTGAGCTGTAGCTTGAAAATAGTTTTGGTTAGGGTTTTAGAGTATGTTTATTAAAATGAAAATTTTCCTACCAATTTCCTCGCCCTAATTTGCCTGCCCTAATTTAGATTTTAAAATAGAATTCACAGTAAATACATTATAATAAATAAATCTCCCCCACAAAAAATATTATTAAATTTTATATTATTATATAATATTAAATATATTATATTATATAATATAATATTATAATATTATATAATTTAATGTTATTATATTATATTATATTATATATAATTATAATATTATATTATTATATAATATTAAATACATTATAATATAAATATAATATTATATAATATAACATTACATTTTATTATTATATAATAATAATATATTATATAATATAATAATAATATTATATAACATAATATAATAATAATATTATATAATATATTGATATATAAATATAATATTATATAATATAATATTATATAATATAATAATATTATAATATAATATAATACCATGATATAATATATTATAATATTTTTTATATAATATTATGGAATATAAAATATAATATTTATATATTATATATATTTTATTATATAATATCATATAATATATATATATATATATCATAATATACTTCATATATATCATTATATATATGGTATATATATTATATTATATTATATATTATATTATATAATATCATATCATATTATAATATATTATAGTATATTGTATTATAATATAATATAGTATTATTATATTATATTATAATACAACCCACTCCCTCAATTCAAATACTTTTTTAATTATCTATTTTAATATCATATTGCCTAATTTTTATTTGTGTGACTAATTATTTAGTTGTATTTTTTACTCCACAATCAAATTAGTCACTTATGATGATCAAATTAGTCATTTATAGTTGTGTTACAAAAAAGCAGTAGAATTTAGTCATCTTTAGTTGTTGTGACTAAAGATGACTAAATTATACTCATTTTTAAAAAAATTAGTCACGCAGTCATTTATTTGCCAAATTAAATTTTTTAGTCACATAGTCATTTATTTGTCAAATTATACTAGTGATTCATAACTTTATTTGTGTTCATATTTTTGCATTATTATTACATGATAATGTCACTAAATGAGCAATAAATATTAAAAGGTGAGATTTTTTTTGAAGAAAAATAGGAAAATCTTGATGACAACAAGGAATTCAAAAGAGGATAAACAAAGACAAAGATGTATAGAAAAATAAACAAAAGATGACAAATGAGGTAAGAAAGAGAAAATAAAGGTTAGGAAAATTAAAGAAACAATAAACAAGGGAAAACAATCAAGCACAAGAGGTCAATAAAATAAGAGATTTGGTGTAAAGAGATTGGAGCTAAAAGAATAAGAATGGACAAAGGAACAAAGGAGAGCTAGGTTAAAAATATGGGTAGAAGAATAAAAAGAGAAAAATAACTAAAAAGATAGGCCACAATATAAGGAGAAAACAAAAGAAATGAAAAATAAAATTAAAAGGAATAATAAAAGGATCCATCCTCATTATTTTTCACTTTTATTCTTTTTATTTATTTTGTTTCTTCTTTTTCCCCTAGTGTATGGTTTGTTTGTTGGTTCCTATTTTTTTTATTCTACTTATATTTTCAACTTGGCTCTTCTTTGTTCCCTTCTTTGTTCTTATTCCTTTAACACTAGTCGCTTTACTCTAGATCTCTTATCTTTATTGAGCTCTTGTATTTAATTATCTCCCCTCGCTTATTGTTTCTCTAGTTTATCTAGCCTTTGTTTTCTCTTCATGTTTCTTTCAATTCTCTAAGCAACTATTTGTGTCCGTGTCATCACCTCATCGCTTTCTTTATAAGGACCATTCTTTGCAATCTATTCTCATTGTTATCCTCATCCCAATGATGGATCATATAGTGACCCAAAATGTCAATATGAAAGAAACTACACAACTTAAACCAAAAACATGCTCTTACTCTTTCGTTGTTGTTGAGAAGATAAACATCCAAACTTCAACTTAGCACCAAGGATTGAAGAATATCCATTTTGGAAACCAAATTCATTGGAGACTTGAATCTAACCTCATCTTTTATGATATCAAACCTTCACATCTACCATATTTCATGTTTGATGAACTTTGTATGAACCAACTATTGTCACAAATAAACTAGCAACCAATTAACATCAAATATCTTCCCTATAAAATAATTATAAAAATATATCATTAAAAAAACCCTTAATTTTTAAAAAAAATTAACCATCAAATTATATTCTTAAATCTCAAAGCTCAAAAATAATATTTTTTATTTAGTTTAACCAAGAATTGAAAGATCCATTTTGAGGAACTCAAAGTCCTAAATCCTTTTTTTTTGTATGGAAAGAATGCAATTACAAAGAAGAAAGTGTAGTTAAAAAATTGCAAGGAGAAACTGTACAAAATAGACCAACAAAAGAAACATTACATATCATAGAGCTGTACAAACAACCATAGCTCTATACAAACTAAAACCAAACCACTCAACTAGCTAAAATATTACAAAAATGAAACAAGATGAAGAGTTGTACAAAATTTTGAAGCACTATACAAACTGAAAAAAAGATCTTAAACCTTGAGCTATACAAACATCCCTTTTGCTTAGCAACTGTTCAACTTGCAACTTGATTTGCTGAATTTGGAAACTCAATGTGAGATTCTTCATAGCCTCATTCTAGAGCATAGAAAATAGGGTAGCAAGACAATAAAATATATCAAAGTAAAGCCTTAAAATACAACTTCCTGATGATCATTATTGTTAGTAAAAAAAACTTTACATCTATTTCTCCATATATGCAACAAAATTACAGGTTTCACACCATCAACAATAATATTATTATGAAGACCAGCTCTAAGAAGAGCTTCTTTCCATCTTAGTTTGTGATTGAAGATATTAGAGAAGTCATTGAACACAACATTCCACTATTTTTTAACAAACTAACAGTTCCAAAAAAGGTGCTTCATATTTTCATGTCTGTAACAAAGAGGTCAATTAGTTGGTTGGATCATAATGCATTTTAACCTGTCCCCAATAGGAATTTTAAAGT
>VDFB02353493.1:393347551-393372835 GCA_007258455.2 Sequoia sempervirens
TTTCTATCTACAGGCATAGTGTTTTTCCTTGTTATGCCATAACTGCCCTCTACTAAGTTTCTGGTTTGGATATGGGTTTGGGGTTCAGGTTCACTGGTATGGCGATTAAATATATAAACTAATCATAATAAGAATACAGATATACTAAAAATAAATAATTATAAATATATTAGTAATAATTGAATACATGAATATAAAATAAATTTATGATAAACATATTTAAATAATTTATAAATAACAAATATATACATATATGTATATATACTTTCTGTTTGTCAAAAATGTTTGCTGCTATTCTATTTACTATAAAAATAATTGACATTGAGTTACAGCTATTATTGTACTATTATTTTATATTTATCATATATATAAAATAAATATATTGTACATTATTTTTTAAAAATTTAATTATTTTTATATGTTTTTTATTAATATTATATGTTGTAGGCCAAACCTAATGATATCAAATCCAAGGAAAATATATTGCTGTATTAACAAACCCATACCCGAACTGGCAACTTTGATATTTATATTATATTAATATATTAATATTATTATATATATATTAATATAATACAAAGAGGGATTGATTGGACTGGATGACTATCCTTCCTTCCCTTGAACCCCACTTTTCGAGTCCATTAATACCTCACGCCCAACCTGATCACTAAATTCCCTGGGGTTCGGTGCCATTTATCTTCTAGGGGTCGGTGCTGAACCCCAGGGAATTATAGTTTTGAGGTCTCCGTCTCAGGGATGTAGTCTATCATCCGAATGGTTCATTCCCTATCCGGAGCAAGAGGAAACAGGGTTGAGTCCCCCCTATTCCCTCTATTCCTTCCCCCACTCATAGATAGCCTCTCCAATAGCCTCTCCAATACATATTCCTTATTGCAAAGCAGGGGCAGTCCCCCAGCAGAGACCCATGGATAAAGAGTAGTATGTAGCAGCCTTTAGTATCAGTCCTCCTTATAGCTACTCACTCGTGGTATGGAAACCCTCCTTCCTAGATACAGTTATTATATTAATATATTTAATAATATTAATTTGTTATTTATATAATATAAATATCAAAGTTGCCAGTCTGGGTATGGGTTTGTCAGTACAGCAATATATTTCCCTTGGATTTGGTATTGTTGGGTTTGCCATACAACATATAATATTACTAAAAAAGCATATAAAAATCATTAAATTTTTTTAAAATAATGTATAATATTTATTTTATCTATATAAAGCTTTGAATGTCACCAGATTTCTCATGGTGACTTGTGATTGAATCCAACCTCACTTTGTACGGATGAAGGATGGCAGTCGCTTGGTTGAAGTGAATTGTGTTGAAGTCTCTGTTCGTAGGAATGAACTCGACTCCCACCAAATATAAATTAATGACATAAGGTATGCTTGGGTGTAAACAGGGCATGGCTTGGATGCTCTAGGTATGCCATGGGATCCGATATAGTGTACCTGGGAATGTCCAAATCAGTCTCCAACCTGTTTGGTCCAGGTACGAGGGACTTACTTGAAGACCTCGTAACATAGATAAATACATATAATAATTTGATTCCTGCATGACTTTTCAAAATTTTTGGTGAATGGAGTCACGTGGAGGTGTCAGCTTCGCTGGCACATAGAGCAATCTCTACTAAGCTTTAGGATCTTAGGACTCTTTATGTGATGCAGAACTCTTCCATCTGCGTTACTATGCATTTGATTGATAGCTCCACCCGGCAAGTGTCATCTGCAACTTCGACTGCATAACCACTGTCCTGTTGGAACAAAATCAGTGAAAGTTTTGATACATTGTATATCCTTGTGCGTATTACAGCAAAGCCTGGATAAATAATTATTCCAATCAACACATATTTAGTTTTCTGATTATATTTGACTTCCTAGGTTTCTGTCATTGTAGAATCTGTTGTTCTTTTCACCGCCCCTGGTCCCCCGGGGGCCCACCAAAACCTTGTTTTTGAAGGGCTTGTAATGTAATGTTTCCCAAACAAGATAAAGGCTGAAACCCTAGGGTTAGCTTTAATAAATGTAGTATACAGCTAATGAATGATTCTGATGATTAAATTCAAAATTAATAACCAAACCTCAATCTGCTTCCAAAAATCAGAACTTATAGTAAACCCTAGGTGGCTGAAGGAGAACAAATATATTTTCAAAATAATATGATTTTATTCTCAAAATCCTGAATCATCAATTATGATACTCAGGTGAATCTATGAGATATTTTGAACTTACAGGAGGCCTGTACGACCTAGTGCAGGTTTACAGACAGGTCTAAAACCCCGTACAGATGGCTTTTGGATGGTGTCAGATTTATGGCTGCCTCCAAATTTAAGGTTTTCTTGTTTCTGTAGATGTTCGCTGACCTGTAGTGGCTGATTGGCGAATTTCTGATTTTTTAATAAATTTTCCTTGCACGTTTGACCTTGTACGGCTCTGCCTGACATTGTATGGAGCCTGGATTGCCCAGAAATGTGTTGCAGGTTGGTTAACTTTAAATCTGATCTGGAATTGACAATTTCCTCTACACTAGAAGTTGAATATCTGATTCAGCCCTGGATGAAACCCCAGGTGCATCAGTCACTCTAAAATTCTGCAATAAATGATAGTGCCTAACCACCAAACCTGGTTGCTGCCTTGAAGGCTGCCAATCTTTGATGATTATTGCCCTTCTCCTTATGGTGGCTGTATGTTGATTGATATACTCCAAAATCCTGAAAATGTTGTAGAAATGATTGTAAATATGGTAATTATGCTGAATGGTGAACAGCAACTGGTCTGGTTGGTCTAGAAACTGCTCACAGCTGATTCCACCAAGCTGAAAGCCAGGAATTTATCAAATTAGTACAAACTGCAGCATGTGAATGGAGCTGCCCAGTAAGAGGAAGAGGGTTTTCATCCTCACCTCCGAATCTGCCATTAAGGGTTTTCTTCATTGGAAGGATTGAGCACTTGAAACTCAAAATGGCAATTGCAAAATCATCAAATCCGGTAGTGAAAATGAGCCAACCGGTTTGAAAATACACCTTCACCTCTTTAGGACCCATGAGACCTAAATCTGGGCATCAAGATTTCAGTTGCCCCAATTTAATTTAGATTTTAGATTTTATCTAATTAATTAATTTATTGAATATATATAGTTTTGAAAAACATATTTATTTTACTTATAATAATATTAATAATTAATTATTGGGAAAAGAGGGGACATGACATCTAATAAAAGCTCTTGGGTCCCTCTTGGAAATGCCAACGTCTTACGGGTTGGTAATGGAATTGGGAATTTGTCTGGCGAACATTCTGAGAATATATTCTAAATATTCATGATTGATTTGCAATATTCTTTTGTTTGGGTTTACTAAGATAATTTGAAAGTTGTTACTCTAGTAATTTCTTTGTGGTTTTAATCTGGCAATTTCGTTTGCAATAAATATATTCTATTTGTTCCAGATGAAGCTATTGGTGAAAAATCTCAGGTGACAAGTGCAAGGCCGTCCATGCAATTGCACATGAAGAAGCGGGCCAAGTTGAAGATTAAGAAAGGAAAAGGCAAAGGTTGCTCTTGAACATGCTTCCGCTTTTGTATTGTTTTTAGGGTTATGTGTACATCTTTGTTGTTTATTGCTTATTTTAAGTATGCTCAAATATGTAAAGTATGCTAGGTGCACATTAGACAAGGTTGCATTCTTGTAGTTGATACTTGATTCCAATGAATTTATCTCATTGTAACTGTAGGCAAAGGAAATGCAAAAGACATCTCTTCAGGCCAGGGAGATGCAATGCTGGAATAATTGTGAGACAGGGCTTCTGCTGTAAATTCACTTTAAAGTGTAAAGGTACATGCAGAATTATGCCAGAATTGTTGAAGGAGAAAGACTTTCCAACTAAAAAGTGCACTTATAGGTTGCACAGTTTTGTATGAAACTGAGTGTATATAACGAACTGAAATGGAATTTTGTGATTGCATCATTATTTAATGCTGACAAGTTTTAGTACCATTCCTAAACAGAAGTTAATTTTTTTGAATAAACAATGGAAATGACATATGTTTTATCGTACTCACAGCTTCTTTCAAACTTTGACTGCATTCACAATTCATTGCTAATAATGGTTGTGATCCAAAAGAAATTGTTGTAAGAAACGCATTTATTTATATTGACATGCTTGTGGCAATTTTAGTTGTACGTACAAACATTGGAGTGGTTTGTGGTCTATATGGGTAATGGTTTCTTTCTCCATTAAATAGTGCTTTCATTTCTTAACCACTTGGACAAGAGAATACGTTTTCTTCTCACTTTTGCATTAGTTCAAAATTATGCCATGCAACAGATCAGTATGATCACAAATTGGATTACCAATAAAATCATTCCCGTAGTAATTATTTGCATCCATTTCCACCAAGAATGGTAGCTGCATCTTAGGTTTTGCTAATAGTGGTCCATTGTTAATCTTTGTTTAAACTCACATCTGTATTTGTTGTTTTTTATTTGAAGCAAAGAACTGACTATGGCAAAAAAAAAGATCGGATGAAAATTTGAATGTGTTGAAATACTGCTACAATCCGTCTTTGTAACATCAGAAGGCACAAATCACTTTAAAATGGCTTCCAATTTGATTCTGAACTCTCCAACTTCATTCATATAACTCATAGACAATGATTCTTGTACAAACTCACCTTTATTGTCGCTGAGCAACAACTTAGTCTCTTTGAAGACTTACAAAATTTGTTTAAAACAAAAACACATTAGATGTTCAGTTTTTGTGAAAACCAATATATCATCCTACTATACAATGCCAGAATATTTAATGGTCTCAGTGCCTAGTGAAATTAGCAAGTGCATTACGCAACACGAGGTGCAAAAGTTTATTTTCCTTCCAACCACCTCAATTTTCGATTCTTGTCTTCAAGTATGTCGAATATAACTGCGTAAAATATTTAGCATGCTATGGTTGGTCCAACAAATCATCTGCTTGTGGATGGGGGTACTTGTTTTTATCTTTTCCTGAGCTCAAGCGTATTGTTCAAGAGTACAACAGGCAGCTTAGCCTAGAATTGAATAGGGAAGACCTTAAACAGAGTGCAATGACCTATACAGTGTAAACAGTGTGAATACAGCCATAGGAATAAAAAGATTAATGCTTTTTCAGCTATACTTAGTACTGGCCAAAGGAATCCATATGTGGTATAAACAGTTTGAATGCAGCTGCAGCAGTAAAAGATCTTGTTTTTTCTGCCATATTGCATTCTGCCTAAAGGGATCAAGATGTCACATCCTGTTTCATCAGCCTAGAGTAATCACTGAATTATAGTATTAATTGTTTAATAACAAGCAATTAGGAAAGACAATTTGATTAACCTAATTATTACTTCAAGGGTAAATAATAATGATTATGATGATGATGATTAATTATGTGTTCTATTTCCATAAGTACATCAAGAACTGTTGACACTTGAGTTTGAAAGAGTATCATCAAAGAGAAGGTTCTAACTGGTGGAGATAATATGTCATGGGTTGTGTATGTGTGAGTAAGGTTTGAAATTATGAGTTTTCTTATATAAAATATAATTGCATCTTTTTGAATAGATATGGTTGGAGCCTCTCATTTGGAAAAAGGTTTTGAGACTGAAGTAAGGCCAAAATTGGTAGATAACATTTTAATATTACTAATATTATAATAAAAAACTACAAATAAAATTATTTAAAAAGAAATAAAATAAAAAATCCATATATATATATATATTCAATGATAAACTAAAAATTATTCTCCTCTCTCACCTGTTTGGCCTTCCACGATTTGCATGCGTGCCTATCGTGGCTGAATGTTGCCGAAGGTGAAATTTGGGTTGCACCCGCCAATTGCAATTTGCTTAAAAGTTTTTGCAGACTTTTCAAGAGAAGAAAATCATCGAAGAGAGATGGTAGATGTTATGAGGGTTAAGGCAGCTTCTAGAGAGAAGTTTGCTCGACCATCTGAGTTTGACAACATCGGTTTAGTATGGAAAGGCATTACATTGTGATTTTCACCTCTGATTGGTAAGGACATAGTATAAATACTTGATTAGCTATATTGTATAGTTTGAGAATTCCATGTATGGTGGATAATTTTGGGAGTAAAACTTGCAATTGATGTGTTATAAATCAATTCTAATGGTGTTCCCAAGTAGTCTCCTTTGCCTTGGTCTATGGAGTACGCTATTTAGTAAAGAATAAATTTAAATCTCCTATTATACCAGCGAATTAGTCATATGGTTTCTGCTCTTTCCTTGCGATGATTTTGTTATCGACTGGAGATAATTTGGATCTTTGTCTTGGAGGCAGATTTCCATCCTTTGTATTCATACTGGATGCTTAGAGAAGAGTTTCATGGATTCTATTATTTTATGTGATAGCTGTATATGCAGTCATATACTTAACACCTAATTGTGCATCTAATGTAAACTTTGCCATTTTTTTTGGCCTTTCATTTGGGTTTTATCCATTTTGGTCCAAGTGTATTGTAAAATGGTGGTTGTTACATTGGTCTTGATCTCTTAGCCATTGACAGTATTCTTGTGATCACATTTTTTGTATACATGCACTGGCTCTATGATTATTATGTCTCTATTTTATAGGAATACTACCAGCCTTGCAAGATTAGTGCGTGTACATTGGTAGGCCACTGGTTTTATTAATTATAGTATAATGATCCAAGTGTCATTGGGTCCAATATTGTTGTTTAATTAAACTAATAATTTTGTTTTATGATATTAGTTTGTATTTAGATTACATTTAGAACTACTTGAAAATCAATTTAGAATCAATTAGTGTCTTTACAAATCATTATATTTGCTTGTGCTGTAGGAGTTAAATAAAATTGCTATTGCAATAGTTGTGCAGTTAACAGAGTTCTATAACTGCTGAAATATGTTATGCCATATGAGATTAGCTTTGATGAGCATAGTTATGAGGTCAAGGTAAGTTAACGTTTCTGATTTTTTTTGAAGCGTACATATCATTGAGGAAATAGGAGATATTCTACCATTTTAGAAGTGTTTAATGCAATCGTGGCCTTGAGGATGTAATCTCTTTCCATGTATGAAATTGCAAAATAGTTCCATATCACCCTATGAACATAACTTATCCCTATAATACATGTTTTACCTTGCACATTATCTCTCGGGAAACAATTTTAACACTTAGATATGTGACATGCATTTCCAATTTAAGACATCATATGCTCATATAACTTGTATGTATTGTGTGCTTATGAGGAAACATAATACCATAATTTCTTTTGTTACATCCTAACATGCAGTGAACAAGACAAGCTAACCAACACTGAACTTAACTGCAAATGATGAATTATACAGTATATGGAATACGTTAGGTTGTTTGGATAAAAGTTCAACCAAGTAAGTTGTTCAACTATGTTCATTTGTTAATTTTCGAGTTATGATGTTTAGTATATGAATAGAGAGTTTGTTACTTGTTCGAACATCAAAATCTATCAAGAATCTCTATCATAGCCTATATGTTTGTTGTACAGCACAAATAGATCTAATTGGATCAAATTTTGCTAAATAGCTATAGCCAAATAATGATAGCACTGCCACTAGATTCCCCACTCAAATAGTTGATCCTCTTTAAGACCAATGCTAAATTATATGTGCATTTAAACATAGTTTAAGACTGTCCTTTGTCCATTTGTTGTTTTGGGTAAAAATAGTGAGTTGAGTTGCAGAGAAAACTGTTCACACATGTTTAGAATTCATGTAACGTTTTTTAAGTCTTGTTCTTCTTTCTTCCATTTTTTAAGAAGATATTGAAATTTTGAATTTGGATTAATAATGTAAAAGTTATGACCATTTAAATGCTGTCCTATTTCATTATGATCAACAGATTGAAAATTACTAAATGATTAAATGATGAAAATATACAATTTCAATGAGTATTATCATTATATACAAATGTATTATTATATAATTGAGTGAAATTATTGAATGATATTATCCTTTCCATTGAATTTTAGAAAAGGGTTCTAAATTTGGGAAGTTAACAAATGAGGATGTAAGACCCTTTGTCTCCTGTATTGATCAATTAGTGTTGAGTGGATTTAGGGAGCTATGGTTGGAATATGGAATTGTTTCCTTGGTGGACTATTCGGTAAATGTTATTGCCTTGGAAATAGATGATTGAAGTAACACCTGTATGGGCTTTGTCTTATGGGTATTGTTTATCCTTCTTATAGAATGTCAAGATATCAAAGTGAGATGAACAAAACATTCTATGTTGTAACCATTGATTGTCATTGATTACATCCATATATGCATTGTTTGATTTGTTTTACATTCTCTTCCATAATGTATGTGATCAAGGGACATGTTGCATGAGCATGTAGGAATGCTAGCTTGTCAGAGATTCACAGTGTATTAGATTTCATCATGCATGTTGACCACATATTGCTAGATCCTTTGTGAGGTTCAAGCTTCTCCAATGGAGTAGCACAAGGAAGCTACCTTGTGGTAAGGTAGATATCAACTTGATGATGCTCTCTCTCTCTCTCTCTCTCTCTCTTCCCCTTTAAGATACAAAAAAGGAAATGGCAAAGGTTCTGTAATGCAAATGATAATATATTGTTTATTTTGTGTCTTATTGATTGAGATGAGTAGATTACTCTTACTTATTTGCTTATATTTTTCATTTATAGTACTATAGCTTTGAATTTTTATGAAAGAGTGCGACTGTTATAATTAGATTGACTGCATATTCCATCAATTTGGTTTCAAGGTGTGTGTACTTGCATATGCAACATATATTGATTTGAGTTTTATAGTTATGCTTAAGTGTTGCAAATGGACATGTTAATGGTAATGGTTTTATAATCATTATATATTTTAGAAAGGAAAACACAATTAGTCAAGTGTTTGAATCTTGTGACTTTGGATTGCATTTACTTATTAATTACCATATTTTGTTAATGATTATTGGGTAGATGTTACACAAAGGGATGTACAAGAGGCATAAAGGAACACTATAGGTAGTGCTTGTGTGACAACCCATTTGGGCTATCAAAAAATAACCCAATTTTCTTTTTGACAAATTATCCTTGATCAATTCATCTATAGTAGGGGAAATGTGGACTAATGACAACAATAATTTTCTTTGACAAGTTATTTTGAGCATCTCTCAAGTCATATTCCATTTTTCTTAGAGACACCATTGACCCCAAGATTTCATGTTATTCAAGTACCCAAACTAGTTATTAAGCATCCATAGGGATTGGATGTATATGATTGAGCACTCATGATCGTGTGGTGGAGGCAATTCAATTTCATTGTAAAATAAAAATGGATTATGAGAGGTGTAAGGTCATCTATCTTCAACAAGATGAATGATCAACACAAAATTGATTTGACACAATAAGAATTTGCACCTTAAACATGCAGGAGCCCTTGGATAATCCAACTCTCTACAAGATCTTATGAACCATAATTTTAATGACATCACCTTCACTTCTTGCATACTAAGCTCATGGGTCTTACCATGAAGTGGTTTTAACCAATGAGAAAACAATGACCCAAACCAAATTTGAGTGAGAAATTGGGACCCATCACCAAGTTGACTTAGCAACACCAACCAATGTCAAAATGATCATATGATAGTACATGTGCTATGAGATGCTTCAACATGTTCTTTACTTGCATGGTTAGTGCAATCCCAAACATTTGAGAACCCTGACACTCAAGGAAGTTACATGAATCACATTTTCTTCCAACATAGACATATATTTATGATTCTGCCATATGTTGTCATCACCATTACTTAGAAACCCATGGGACCACCATGGTGCCAAGCACTTTTGAGTATATGAGGGAGGGTTCCCACCTCAAGATGATTGGGCTATAAACTATCCAATGGTATGTCACCAAGAGCTTGGAAGCTTTGACATCTAGGGAGTGTGAGAGGTTTATAAATCACCTAATGTTATTATATATCGGGTTTACTAGCTTAATACAAAAAAAGGAAGAGGGCCACCTCAAATGACTCGGAGTACTTGCAACCAATGGTGCAACACTCTTTTGACAACCTTGAAGGAACTTCATATGATTGCATGAGTTGTTGGATGGTGCAAGCTAAGAGCATGAGAACATTGATGATGATTGAGAGTTGGTGGAAAATTGCCACATAGCATTGTTCTTAATACAATGGTGTTGTGCATGTAGTGAACGATTAAAGAAAGGGTCCAATTATAATCAAAGTTGGACTCGACTAAAAAATGGTACAAGAGAGCTTTCACACAGGGTCACTTAGGAGTTGAACAAACTATAACATCAAGCAGAGATTAGATGGCTGATATTTTGGGATTAACAAAATGTGTTAACAAGGTTTGTGATTGTGCAAACCATTGGATCAATCATTGATGATATCTCAAGATACAAATGGATTTATTTCATGCATTCTAAATTTGAAGTTTTCACTAAGTTTAAGGAATTAAGGCCTTATTTGAGAAGCAATTAGATTATAAGATAAAAGTGTTGAGATCTGATAATGTGGGTGAATATTGTTCCAAGGAATTTGATGAGTTATGTAAGCATGCAGTTATTGTTTGGTAGAAGACTACTCCTTACACTTCCCAACAAAATTGGGTAGTAGAAAGAATGAATTGAACCTTGATGGAAAGACCTAGGAGCATGTTGAGTGGTGCTAATCTTGATAGATGCTTTTGGGCAAAAGCGGTTGGTACTACTTGTTATTTGATTAATAGACCTCCTTGTTCAACTCTTGTTGATAAAACTCCTTATGAAACTTGTGGATAGGTAGAAAGCCTTTTGTTTCACACTTAAGGGTGTTTGGTTGTGAGGGTTTTGTTCATGTGCCTCAAGAGAAGTGATCTAAACTAGATCCAAAAGCTCAAAAATGCATCTTCGTTGGTTATGGTGAGAATTCAAAAGGTTATAAGCTTTGGAATCCTCTAATCTGTAAAATGATCTTTTCTAGAGATGTGATTTTTAGGGGGTTTAGAGCTTATTGAGAAGAAGAAGAACCAAAGGAGAAAGATAAGACAAAGACAGTGCAGTTCGAGACAAAATTTGAGAAGCATGAAGATGCACATGTCGAATAATAACCAGATGGATCTGAGGATGGAGAAGAAGAGGATTCAAATAGTTCAAAGGATGTGTAGGATGAACACACAAAAGAAGAAGTAGATCCCATTACTCCTACCTTGAGGAAGTCTACAAGGTAATGAAATATAGTTGACATGTATATCCCATTAGATTACCATTGTGTATTTTCTTTGTTGAGTACTGACGATGAACCTAGATCCTATAGGGAGGCTCTCTCTTTGGAGGAAAGTGAGTATTGGTTGCATGACATGTAGGAGGAGATGATGGCTTTGGATAGTTGTGACACCTGAGATCTTGTTAGTTTTCCCAAAGAAGGAAGCCCATTAGATGCAAGCGAGTATTTAAAAATAAATTTGGAGTAGATGGTTAGTTAGAGCGGCACAAGGCTAGATTAGTGGCTAAGGGCTACTCCCAAAGAGAGGGAGTTAATTTTTGTGAAATTTTCTCTTGTGTTGCTAAATTGATTTCTATTAGATTTCTATTATCTATTGCTACTGTTTGTGATTTTGAGATAGAGAAAATGAATGTTAAAACTACTTTGTTTCATGGGGATCTTGAGGAGGAAATTTATATGTGACCTAATGATTTTGCTATGAAAAAAAAAACAATTAGTTTGCAAGTTGAAGAGATCTTTGTATGGTTTGAAATAGTCACCCAAGATGTGGTACCAAGTTTTGACGCTTTTGCATATTGGATTTTTAAGTGAGGAAGGATCATTATGTGTACATTAAGGTTATTGATGACCAAATTCTAATTATTATCTTGTATGTTGATGATATGTTGTTTGGTAACAACAAGGTGATGATTAGTGAGCTCAAGACACAACTTTATAGCACATTTGATATGAAGGACTTGGGGGCTGCAAAATATATTCTTGGGATGGAGATCAATAGAGATCAGGTTCACAAAAGCTTTGGTTAAGTCGAGTAAGTATGTTGATACCATTTTGTAGAGGTTTAATATGCATGACTATACCCTAGTAGAGAGCATTAAACTGTTAAGAGGGTGTTTTAGATATTTGCAAGGTGCTTCTAATTGTTGTTTGGTTTATCATGGTACTAATTATGTGGACAAGTCATTAGACATACAAAAGTTTATTGATGTAAATATAGTAGGTGACATGGATAGTTGAAGGTCCACCAGTGGCTATGTACTTACTTTGTTTGAAGGTGTAGTGAGTTGGATGAGTAAGAGGCAACCCACAATTGCTTTGTCCACCGTTGAAGTAGAGTATATGGCTGCTACACATGCCTCTAAGGAGGTGGTATGGTTATATAGGCTTGGTAATGGAATTGGTTTTGATTACAGGATGGTGAGAATTGGATGTGATAATAGAGTGTTATTTGTTTGACCAAAAATCCTATGTATCATGCTCATACTAAGCATGTTGATGTTCAATATCACTTTGTGCAAGAGATGGTTGAGAATGGTAAGGTCATGATAGAAAAGGTTGACACTTTGAATAATGTTGTAGATTCTCTTATGAAGCTAGTGACCACGGTTAAGTTCTCTTGGTGTAGGAAGGCCATGGACCTTGATCATTGTACTTGATTTTATGTTTTATATCTCTTGGATGTAATTACAATGTATAATGTCAAGTGGGAGAATATTAGGATAAGGTGACATTAACCTTGTAATCCTATGTTATTTGTATATCTCCACATTCCTTGGAATGTGTTGGCTCAACCCACAATATTGTGTCACACTTTTTGGCCAAGTTGGACATCAATATCACATTTGTTTTAATAAAATTTCACTTTATGAAACCTATAACAAGTAAAACATTAATAATTTGGAGATAATATGAACTACTGAATTTATGAATATTTGTGTGTAGATTCTACATATATATACATATTTAAAAAAAATAGAAATAAATTGTAATTTTTTTACGTAACTTTAATAACATATTTTATATAGTTAACAACATTTTAAAAAGTGATATTTTATGTCATGCATAAATTTTTTTATTGAAAGAATGAAATTATAATTTTTAAAATATAGATTTTTAACATCAATATCTAGTGCATGGATATTTATTCATAATTTTTTGTTGGATATTTTTTTAATTATTTTTTGAAGTCGAAGTAACTATAATCTAGATATAGGTGTATGTCATCACACACAACTTATTTTGCATGTATTGAAATTATTTTTTAATTTTTTTGTTGAAACAAGAACATCAATACCTAGTTCACACATTTTTTTTTCTTTCTGTTTTTCTATTTTTGCACTGATGTGAAACAAATACCTTGATGTTTAGTGAAAAATAACATTCACAAGAGATAAAATATAAATATAATAATAAAATTAAAAATATATTTAAAATTATGCTTTCTAGAAAGCTTATAATAAGAGCTACATACTTACAAAACATAATTTCTAAATGACTTTATTTAATCCCTCAAAAGGTAAAGAAAAAACATTTTTTTTGCCAGCATTTTGATAGATGTGAAAGAGACTCCATTGTAGCTATGATTTAATACTAAAGGTGTTCTATCCAAGGGGGTCTTATCTAACCATCTTCAATTAAAACCCTTTAGATGTAATTTCTCAAGACTTAAATCATTAATTTTTTTAAAAATATGCTATTTTAGACAAAAATCAGGATGTCCGAAGTTTGGGACCCATTATTGTGGGATGACCCTATTCTAGGGGACATGAGAGAAAAATATTAAATTTTGGCATGTTGTAATTTGAATTTAAGGAGAATATTTAATTTGGGTGGAGGTTACACATCAAATACGAACAAAGCATCTTTCCTAGGCATCCAAAATGGAATATGAAAGGTCTTGGATAGGGAGCCCAAGATTGGAGAAGAAAAGATGTCAATTGGTGTTTCATCGGAGAGTGGAAAGGTCATCAGAGCATATAAAAAGAAAGGAATTGGATAAGTTATGGGTTAGGCGCCCATGTGGGAGTCTTGAATTTCTAATTAATATTTTATTGTGTCTTTTGGTTGTCCAAGAAGAGGGGCATGGGTTTTTGTAGGTGGTTTTGTGCCTTTTGTTTTGGTTTACCATTCATGGTTTTACCTCCCATAATTTCTATAAATTGGAGCCATGGAATGGTAGTTTCATATTGAGTTCTTGTAGGTAACAGGTTACTACTAGGTTGATTTGAGATTAGTAGCGAAGTGTATTATTGTGTACTCATTCGAAGATTAATAATATATTTTCCCTCTTTTCTCATGTGGAGTTTTTCCCCGAAAGGGTTTCTCCACGTAAATCTGGTGTCACATTTTGTTTACTAATTTCTATATTGTGATGTATGCTGCAATCACTTCTTTTCTTTTCTTTTTTTTTTGATTTGGCAATTTAATTTTTCAGATCTGAATTCACTTGCATAAGTTCATATTGTAGCTTTCCTTCACCTTGCTTTCAGCAATGATGCTCCAAGGATAAATGAGTGAGATCCCAATAAAAATGGCTAAGCGTTGCGTTAAATAGATTTTTGGATGAAATGGATGGAGAGCTAGGATTTGATAAAAAGATTAATAGTTAAGATGAAAGGGGATCTTTCAAGCCATGAGATTGTGCCATGTTACACAATGTGGTGGCTTGAGAGGATTGAGGGGTAACTTGACGTACCTTGGAAGATATGCCATAAAGGAATTTGTCGTCCAAAGAGACAAGTGAAGAGAATAAATGAGTTAACAATTCCTTCTATGTCCTTTTGGAAGGTAGACCCATGTGGGGGTCGAGATCCCTTCGAAAAGGGGCAAAATTAATGAGTGATAGAACATGGTAGATGAGGGATTAAACGACTTCCACTTAATCCTTGATTAGGTGTGTGCACACACTTAAGAGGTTAATTAGATGAGGATTAATAATTAATAAGAAAAAATGGAGGATGTGACACGTGAGAGGAATTTAATAAATAAAAAATTATTTATTTAATTTTTAGAAAAAGGGGAAAATGATGGGTAAATAATTACAGATAATTTACCTAAAATTAGACCTTAGTGGACATAGAAGAAATGATTTTGGATAATATCAGGATGGTGAATATTAATTAAATAATAACAATATTATTTAATTAATATAAGGATAAGGGATAAGACAAATTTGGATAGATTGACAAAATGTAATAGTCAATTTTAAGTGTCTGCAATTTCAACTCTTAATGCCCCAATAAACCCTTTTGAGACCAAAGATGTGTTTAAGAAGGGAGGTATGATCCATGAAGGGTTTAGTAGACATGTAGAATGAGAATTGAGAGTTTTGTTTTCAAAAAATTGATAAATGCAAGTGCTTGTTTTATTACAGTCAAAACTGCTAATAGTCATTAAGGGGGCATTTTCAAAAGTGGCAATGGTGAATTTGTAATTGTCAAAATTAATTGCCATTATGTTGAATGAAATATGAAACAATGGTTGCTAAACTGTTAGGGTGGTTTTGAAATTAATTGGTGAATCTAATTGAAGAAAGTGGCGATTCTATTATGTATAATAGAAGAATAGAGGAAGTGAATAGTCATAAATTTTGACACTAAAACTTTGTACGCAAAGAGTGTTAGAGAACTTGTAAATAGGTTTTGGGAGGTTGGAAATGTATGTATGCATTTAACAAGTAGACAAAACTCAATTTCAATTTATAAAAAAGACTTGACAAGGAGCATAGAGCAACATTGAAGTTATAATCATTCTCTGTACTTGTTTTCCAGTCAATATGAATAATATAGACATACTATTAGCATCTACCATGTTTTTTCCTCCATTAATGTGTTATTAAAGGCATCTATCACCTTGGTTTTTTACATTAATGAAGATTTTTCAGGGTATAAAAAGACTTCTAAATAATTCAAACCAAAACAAATGTTTTTGATAGTTCATAACTTTTTTAATAACTGTTTAATGAAATTACTGATCAAATATAATTTAATAATTGTAATTTTACTTCTGCCCATATAAATTCTAATGACTTACTTCTAAGCTTGAAAAATGAATTGAAATCAGAAGAAAGATCAAGAGTTCCAAAACATATTAACCCTCCTAGAAGGCAAACAATAGCGAAGAATCATTAATAAATAAACGATAAAAAGTCGACATGAGCATATATAAATTTGCATACATAGTTTGGCATGGGTAATTCAATCCCAAATGGCAGACCCGATCAAGACACAAGATAATACAAAAAGAACTGTCAAGAGATGCTGTTTCCATCATTTCCAAAAATCTATTGGATGGATTGTAAGCCATTCTTTTGCATTTCCAGTTGGCCACGAGTTTTTCCATTTCCTTCAAGCATTCCTCTCCTTCTGTTTTTTCCCATCCTCCATATTTTCATTAATCTTTCATTACAGAGATCTGCATGTTCCCTGAAAACAGTTCAATGTCATGACACGTCCATGGCATCATAAAACAGGGCTTTAACAAATACCCAATCAGTATACATGGGCAGCGATGTACATTGTATACCATAAGTCTGATTTTATGAAGTCAACATGATGGTCTAGATCTCCATGCATTGAAAAGAAACATTAATTACAAACTGGATTTGAAGTCTGGTTTCTTCGCTATCCCTGCAGCTCTGGTAATAGTGCAAGCCTATGTTCACAGATTGCTTCACTTAGCATCACCAATAATTTCCACAAGAACATTGTCTTTGTTTGGAATGATGGAACCCTTTAATCTCACACAACAATTTGTCTAGCAACAGTCTTGGAGATAAACTTGGCTGCATTGCGGCAGTCAACAGATGGTTCAAGGTTCTTGATGGCTTTATCAGTTGTTGCAAGGGGTCTGTTAAATAATTCAAATGCATGTGCCAAGTTCTCAAGTCTATGGTGGGAAAGGAATAATTCTTTCAAGTTTTCCCTCCACATCATTCACTGCATGTCCTGAATCTGGAAAATGCCTGCTATCTTCTTTTCCAAAGACTCTTCTCCAACTTTCCATTGATACCCTATACTTGTGGATGTGGTGTCTCCTACCCAAAAAGCATGTACCAATTTTTGGCCTTCAATCCAACTACATCCTGGTATCTTCTTAATTCCTCTATCTTTCATCAATCTCCTTACCATTTGAACCTCACCCCACCTACCCCCTTCTGCATATATGTTTGAGAGAAGAACATAAGTCGCAGAATTTTTAGGATCCAGCTCAAAGAGAAGAGTTGCTGTGAATACTCCTAACCCTACATTCTTATGTGCTCTACAGGCACCAAGCAAACATGTCCACACAACCACGACAGGTTTAATTGGCATTTTGAAGATAAAGTTCAGAGTTTCCTCAAGATAGCCAGCACGGCCAAGAAGGTCAACCATGCACACATAATGACTAGTTGTAGGCCTAATGCAATATGTGTCACTCATGCCATTGAAGTTCTTACAACCCTCGTCCACTAAACCTGCATGACTGCATGCTAGTAAAACACAAGCAAAGGTTACATGGTCAGGGTATGTTCCAGAGTGCTTCATTAATTCAAAGAGTTGAAGAGCATCCTTGCAAAAGCCATTTTGTGCATATCCTACAATCATAGCACTCCATGAGATCACATTTTTTTGAGACATTTGGTCAAACACTTCACGTGCCATTTGTATGCTTCCACATTTTGCATACATATCAACCAGAGCACTTGCAACTACAATATCTGACAACAATCTGCTTTTAATTATGTTTTGATGGATGTCCATGCCATGTTCCAGAGCCCCTATTTTGGCACAGGCTGGGAGAATGCTAGCAAAGGTTATTGAATCTGGCTTTTTACCTGCCAACTGCATTTGCTGAAAAGCTTCCAAGGCCTTATCAAAAAATCCATTTTGTGCATATCCGGCAATCATTGCATTCCATGAGACCACATTTCTTTGAGGCATCTTATCAAACAGATCGCGTGCTGTGTGTACGTTTCCACATTTTGCATACATGTCTATCAGAGCACTTGCAACTAATACATCTGATAAAAAGCCGTTTTCTATTATGCTTTGATGGATTTCCATACCCTCTTCCAATGCTCCCATTTTGGCACAGGCTGGGAGGATACTCATAAAGGTTGAAGAGTCTGGCTTTACATCTGTCAGTTGCATTTGCTTAAGAGTTCTCAAAGCCTTTTCAACAAACCCATTTTGTGCATATCCTGCAATCATTGCATTCCATGAGGCAACATCTCTTTGAGGCATTTCTTTAAAAAGCTTTAGAGCCTCATCAAGAACTCCATTTTTGGCATATCCTGCAATCATTGCATTCCAGGAGACCACGTCTCTTTGAGGCATTTTGTCAAATAGTTCACGGGCTTTGTGAATAGTTCCACATTTTGCATACATATCTACTAGCGCACTTGTAGCTACAACATCTGGCAGGAACCCGCTTTCGATTATGCTCTGGTGGATGTACATACCTTGTTCTAAAGATCCCATCTTGGCACATCCTGGGAGGATGCTGGCAAAAGTTGTTGAGACTGGCTTTACACCTGCGAATTGCATTTGTTTAAGAGTTTCCAAGGCCTTTCCGATTAATCCACTTAGTGCATATCCTGCAATCATTGCATTCCATGAGACCACATCCCTTTGAGGCATTTCACTGAAGAGCTTTAGAGCCTCGTCCAGAACACCATTTTGTGTATATGCTACAATCATTGCAGTCCATGATACCACATTCTTTTGAGGCATTTGATCAAACAACTTACGTGCCGCATGAATATTCCCACATTTTGCATACATGTCTACCAGGGCATTTTCAACAACTTCTGACGAAATTCCTCTTTCTATTATGCTTTGATGGAGACCCATACCCTGTTTCAAAGCTCTTATTTTGGCACAGGCTGGGAGAATGCTGGAAATGGTGAAGTGATCGGGTTGGAAACCTGCTCGTTGCATTCGGTGAAATAGTGTCAATGCCTCGTGCGGGAACCCATGTCTTCTGTATGCTCCAATTATGATATTCCATGAGAAGACGTCTCGTTCAGTCATTTGATCAAACACTTGTCGAGCATCAACTAAACTACAGCACTTGACATACATGTTGATAAGCTTATTTTGAAAAAAAGTTCCTGTAGCAAATGCAAATCCTCTGCGAGTGATGTGGGAATGGATTTGCTTGCGCTCTATAAGAGCTTTCTTAGATAATGCAGCGAAGCTGAGATTGAGATTGGCAATGGCTGGCATTGGCAATGTATGATAAAAATTGAAGCGTAGTTAATGTGCATTGTTATCGAATCTAGCTGCCCTACAATGACAATCGATCGCAATTACCTAACAATTCAATTATAGCTTTTCAACAGATCTTTTATTGGAGTCGACATTGGTGCGTACAGGTCATGGTATGCGACACTTAGTTTGAATTCGGGAACATCAAGTGGGGCCAGCTTGAGAGAGGTGACCAGCATGAGGGACTGGGTCTCTAGATGTCACGGTGCCAACTTTTGCAACACATAATCACACTTTTGCAGCCTACGTGCGCACCGTTTTTAGCCTACTTGAGCTGCTATGTGGGATGCTAACTCTTTCCAACCAATCCGGATTACACCTTTATGCATTCACCGAGTTCTTTCTTTCTTAGCAGCGAAATAGGTATTCATGACTCAAGTGCAAGGGTCTACACTGAACCGATAGGTAATCACGAATCCTTAGCTAGGGTCGGCTACTAATTCGAATGTAGGGTAAATAACAAGCTTTATTGATTTTGAAAAGCTCCAGGCCACCGGTTACAATAAAAAGGAGCTATGCTCTGACTTGATATTAATAGCAAGTCCAACTCACTGGAACAACTATCCCTAGAAACACGAGCACTCTTCAAGATGTTGAATGACCCCTTCATGTGGAACTCTGTCTCTCTCAACTACTGACTAGCTCTTGCTGTTTTGAATGTTGATCTGATGTTGATCTTCAAGTAGGTGTATTGCGTTCTTCCAATCGAGCTACACGATGACTTACCCTGTCCACAACCCACGTCCCTCTTGTAGAGACTAGGTTGACCTCAACGCAACGCTTTGATTGCACTTTTTGGAACTCTCTATAGTGGGAGCATTCACTGTAGTATGGACCTTTGCTTTGAGGGCTTGTATGCGATTTTGATTGCTTTGTTATGCTTTCGACAACTTCGAGGATATATGCTCCCTTATATAAGCTATTTATGTGATTCCTAGACATCGATAGGATGACACTCAGATTCATGCAAACTCCCCAATTTATGACTATCATTTTCCCACTATTCTGGTTCCACCAGGTGACAACCCTTTCTTCCAACCTTGTGAGCTCTCTGAGTTTGCAACCTCAGATGAGTCCGTTGGATTGCGTCTACTCCTTGAGTGTTCGACTTAGTGCATCCCATACTTGGTCCGACTTAAGGGTGCGAGTTGACTCGCCCCGATGCACACTCGGGTCTTGTCCGGTGCGGCTTGGTTCGGGCTTGGTGAGCCCAACTTGTTTGCTCCTGGTTATGAGTTCCACTTCCCAGTGTGTTCACCTTATTGGAACACTGGTGCGAGACCGAGGGTGGATCTGCACTCGGGCGCACGGGGATGTTTACCTTGCGTCCTTGGTGTTGGACTCTCATACCTCTTACATTCTCCCCCACTTAAAAATAGGTGATGTCCCTAATGCCAGCACACACATCACCTTAATGGATGGGTGTGGAGAATGCGCCTAGCTCCTCTAGGGCTTATTTGTTTGCTTGGGAGTCCCTCTGCAGGAACTCCAAGACCTCTTTTTCAAACTTCCATAGGCTCTCTACTCTTTCCCATACAACTGCTTCCCTGGGCTGGCCCTGCCAGTGGACCAAGAACTCTTTCCACCTGTAGTCATCGAATCTGCGCTCCTTCACTGCAAGTATTTCCTCCACTTGTACATTAGGCTTGTCTAAGACATTTGCTGGCCCTCTGTTTGGAATACTTCTACTTGGGTCCTCTGCATCTTGGTGCATTGGACGAAGCTGGCTCACATGGAACACGTGTACTCGCATGTGATTTGGAAGCTTGATCTTGTAAGCTACCTTTCCTAGTTTGTCAATGATCTTGAATGGCCCTTCGAACCTTCTTGTGAGAGCATGACTCAAACCCTTTGGTGGTCTAAATTTATCCAAGTCCATCTTGAGGAGTACCTTATCTCCCTTTTTGAATTCTACGGCTCGCCTGTTTGCATCTACGTATCTCTTCATTCTCTTTGCAACCTTAACCAAGCGATGGCATGCCAAATCCACTATGTCTTGTCAATCCCTGAGATGTTCTATTGCACTTGGACATTGTCCATGGTATCCACCGAGAATGGTGTGCGGGGTCAATGGCTATTGCCCAATTGCCAAGTAAAACGATGAAAACTGGCTTGACCCTGATTTCTACAAGTTATAATAGAACTGAGTGAAATCTAGAGCTTCGGCTAGTTAGACTGATCCGACCACACAGTGTCTCAAATAATCCTCCAACACTGCATTGATCCACTTGGTTTGGCCATCAATCTCTAGGTGATGGCTTGTGCACATGAGAAGCTTCATCCCCATAAGCTTGAATAATTCTGCCCAAAACTTTGATGTGAACCGGGGATCCCTATCACTGATGATACTTAGTGGGACTCCCTAGTACTTTACCACGTTCCTGTAGAAATAGTCAGCAACCTCCTATGCTCTGCACAGTGTTTGACACGACACAAAGATTCCATACTTTGAAAATTTGTCAACCACAACCATTATGCTTGTATAACCTTCGACATTGGGTAGACTAGTTATGAAGTTCATCGATAAACTAGCCCAAGGTCGAATTGGAATGGGTAGGGGTTGGAGCAAGCCTCCTGGAGACTGCGTCACAACCTTGTCCTGCTGACAAATGAGACAACTTTAGACATAGTCATCTACATCCTTCTGCATCATCGGCCAGTAGAAACCTCTTTCCAAGAGCGTAAGAGTCCTCTTTTGTCCTTGATTCTGGATGAAAACCATTATCCCATCTTTGTTACTGAACTTTCGAGTTCATCCCTCTTTGCATTGCTTCCACAGTTCTATAGCTTGCTGGTCCTCCACCAAGCCCTACTTGATGTTCTCAATCATTTCTGTTGAGAGAGTAACCTGACTTGCACTTGGTGCATTTCCTTCTGTCTCTACTGCCATCAACTATGCTTTTCTACCCACCACAACATTTTGTTTGCTTGGGTTGTATTGGATCTCATAGTCGAACTCAACTAGAAATTCCTGCCATCTAGCCCGCTTGGGGGTGAGTTTGGCCTAAGTTTTGAAATATGTTGAAGAGATGTTATCAGTCTTGACAACGATCGGTACACCCAAAAGATAATGCCTCCAAGTTCAAAGACAATGTATGATCCCAGTCATTTCCTTTTCATGGGTGGGATAAATCCTTTCTCTATCCTTCAACTTCCTTGACTCGTATGCCACGGGGTGCCCATCTTGCAGTTGGAGTTATGGACAGACACTGAGAGGGGGGGGTGAATCAGTGTATAAACTTTTTCTCAACTTCAACCAAGATTTTAATTCTGATATCCTTTTCTTTCAACAATAGAGTAGAGTAATCACTTTTGAAAGCACAAAGATATGACAACATCAACTCAGTCTATTAGACAACTTATGAAAATATGATTTGAGTGAGATATCTTGCATTTACCAAAACATAGTTTAGATTTGATCTCAATATTACTCTGATTAATGCATTCATGAGTTGAATGTAATCATTCATAAACAGAATTGAGAACAGTAATAATCCCAACAGTGAACAGAAACAACAACACAAAAAAGCAGTGAGCACACATAAGAACAAAGAGACAAAAGATTTGCCAAGTGGAAAACCCTCCTGGGGTAGAAAAACCACTCC
Source organism: Sequoia sempervirens (assembly GCA_007258455.2). NCBI lineage: Eukaryota > Viridiplantae > Streptophyta > Pinopsida > Cupressales > Cupressaceae > Sequoia > Sequoia sempervirens. Next base: position 393,370,415 of record VDFB02353493.1, read on the forward strand.
TTAACTGCCATACTGGCTTAATATTTTTAATCAATTGTTCACAATGCCTTATAGGCTAATTTCTGAGCACCAACCCCTCATTTAAAAAAAAAAAACCAATCTCAAGGGGCACCAACCCCCATTTTGAAACACCAGTTTCAAGGAGCACCGACCCCTCAAAAATTTTCAGAACAATAATAATATATCAGAGGATCTCTCTGTTTTACAGTTAAGCTCATAACACTCTGCTTCTAATACCCTAGGAACAATATACCAGTATTACATCCAGTTCCCTCTCTTGATACGGCCAAAATAACTATCTCTCATAATTATAGGCCAGTAGCACCTTTAGTATGCACAACACTAGTTTTTATATATATTTCAAGTATGTCTGTCATGAAGAAGACCTTCAAAGAATGCGAGGTCAAAAGGAAACTGAAACCTCATCCTGTTTTTCAGGAAGATGCCAAATAATAAATGTTTGCAGGAGAACGCCTATCCAATAGGCTGTCAATAAACGGACAGTGAAATTAATTTGCCGATACAAGAGATGTTTCACCCAGCTAAGAGTCATCCTTAACACACTGTAAGTCATAACCTCTAATGCATGAAAAACCATATTCTGTCATGACATCATTTGCCACATTCGTAACTGAAATGCAGAGAGCCTTAAAATGGTGAATACAAACCAATAAGTGCAGTATGAAATGCATGCATATCAGATAGAATTTGCTGTTGCCACGATTTCCTTCAACCACTGTCGAGCTTCCATAGAAACGTACCAAATAAAGCTTCCATATACCACTGATAAAGCTGTTATAGCCAGCAACAAAAGAAGCATAAATTCTCATGATGGCGTCCAGGCTAGGGTTCCATACCCATCCAAAAAGAATAAACACAAATTTTGCCCTAAGAACATTCTTTTCAATCGACCGAAGTCAACATTAACACCATTTGTCGCTATGACATTATACTATCGAGGAGACGTCTTGAAGATTGTTTCAAGTCATTCCGAAACATCCCGAATCACACCTGTTCACCGAGACTTCCAGATCATCTTGTCGAAGGCAACTTATAACGCTTTGTGTTCTTTTGTTTCGTTCATTCACAGTCGCTGTAACATTAAGATATCAGAGAGACCTCATGTAGACAAGACTTTGTTTTGCCAAGAGCCCCTCGTTATCAAACTTTTCGCTGTGACTTATCATTCTCGGGGAGACCTCATATAGATGATGCTTCGTTATACCGAAAGACATCCTTTCATCCCGTGTCCCTGAGACAATCCATAATTGGGGAGACGTCTTGTAGATTTCATCGAGTTTCACCGAAATACTTAAACCTTAGCCATTCTACGTTGCTGTGACAAAAACACACTCTCGCCGAGATGTGTCCTATATCTGCCTTTGCTGAGACAATGTATAGTCGGGGTGACATTATATAGTTTGCTCTATGTTTCACCGATACTCCCATCCATCTCGTGTATTGTTGTAACTTCAGACAATCAGGGAGACATCTTGTAGATTTTTTTATGTCATACCGAAACACTTATGTCATCAGTCACTCCTTTGTCTTAAACGCCTTTGTCGTGACTTTCCATTGTCGGAGAGATATTATATCGAACTCAATATGTTTCACCGAGAGCCCTTAATTTTTTCCATCAGCGAGATTGAAGGTCACTCGCTGAGACCTCAAACCGATAACCTTATCTCTCATCGATAAGCCTTTTCCATTGCCAGTCAATAAGACAATTCACCTCGCCAAGACACATGCCGAAGAAGGATTACTTACGCCGAAGAACCACCTCATGTATTAGTCAGTGAGACCAATTGAAATCGCCAAGGCCTTAGCCCAATACTGCCCAGTTTGGCCGAAGTTCTCTCAAAGAGTTGTTCGGTGAGACTCCTCCCGAAAAAAGACTCGCTATGACATTACCTCGAGGACGATTTCCTTTGCCAATATGCCCATTCTGAAGTCAGTCGGGGAGACATAATAAAATCACTAAGACCCTTCACCGAAGCCTTAAACTCTTGCTGATATGATCTTTCAATGGCGGTCGGTGTGACATACCAATTTCGCTGTGACCATATATCGATAGTATAACTTATGCTGAAAGACCTTTCCTTTGTCGCCAAGACCACGTGACTGATATGTCGATTTGTTCTATCTTGTGCCGGTTGGCAAGACACAAAGCGCTCGATGAAACAACATGCCGAAGACCAGACTCCTGCCGAAAAGTGTATCCTTTTCTGTCGCCGAAACAATGGAGAAGTCTTGCTGAAAGATTCCTGAATGAAAAAATTCAATCGACATGACATCAGATATGTCTTGTCGATAGGCAACATAGACATTTCAAAAATGGATCTGGGAGACCTTGCCATTCTCATGTTGATATGTGTAAGCCCAAATGAGAAAAAACAAAAACCATTAGACAAATGAGATGTC
>VDFB02353493.1:393372935-393411959 GCA_007258455.2 Sequoia sempervirens
TGAACTAGAAAGAGAAGCAGGCAAAAGGAAGGCGATCCCATACATAAAGGAGCCATAAGGGCTCGACAGAACAGGCCAAACAGGCCACACACAGAACAGTATCAGAACTTTAACAACCAACTAATAGCAAGTCAAAAAAGTACTGGGACTAGACAACCCTAGAATCTGAGGGGATAGATCTGACTCCCAAATCTCGAGGTCAATATTTGGGGAGTCCCTTCTTTTTTTTCTACACAATAGAACAAGAAGGCTCGGAAACAAAGTCAACAGAGTGAGGCAAGATGAGTGGTTCCTCAACAACCACCACAGACAAAGATCCACCACGTAGTGAAGCCAACAACGTAGAAGAGAAGTTAGGAGCATTTGAAGGATCAACAAAAGTGCTCATTGAGGGACGGGCAGGCTTAGTCAGCACAACAACAACAGATTGGGGCAGTGGTTCCACAAAAGGGATAGTCGAAGGAGGAACCTAGGGAGAGGAAGGGACATCCTCCTTAGAGGAACCATCCGAAGAGGGAGAGCCCACTGCGAGATGGTCGATTGTCCAAATGTTGAAGAGATAGGATGAAAATGAATCTAGGGGGATGATCAAGCCCCCAGGATCCAAGACCCCATGGCAAAGCAACATAAGCACAAAGGAACACACATACAAAATACAACATACACAAACATGCAAGATCAAAATGAAATGCAAAAAGGAGGGTATGGATAATCATAGGCTACCAAGCTATGTTATCCTAGGATCCACGCCAAAGATGTTCATGACTCACACAATAACAGTTTGATATTTTGTAGGTGAATCGTAAATAGGAAGGCAACATGGGCTAGTGAAGTCCTATATTCACTAGGTGAGCCCCTAAGACAAGGTAAATTGAGAAACACACTAGGTCTAGTGAAGTCTGATATTCACTAGGTGTGTACCCATGACAAAGTAACAAAATGAGAAACACACTAGGTCTAGTGAAGTCCATTATTCAGTAGGTGTGCACCCATGTCAACCATACCAAGAGCTATACTCCTCGATACTTTGATAAGTTGCTACAAAATGATCAAGATGCTATGCCAACTCCTGTGAACAAAGTGGAGCAAAAATGCCAATGTCAAAACACCACTAAGTCCAACACCTATAAACAAAGTGAAGCAAAAATGCCAATGTATGCCCCCAGTTTAAAGAAATTGCAAAACACCATGTTGTGAGTAATTACTTTAAAGTAGAAATATGATAAATGCCATGTGATAAGGATATGCAAGCCTATTTGGAAAGCCCTATGATACTGATATGTTTCCAAATAAAGCTGCCTCATGAGAAGGGGTTGCCCCCAAATGCAATAAAAAAATCAACATAGGATATGAACACATAAGGGATCCACAGATTCGGGGTCAATATATGTCTTTGCTTCAGTGATATAATAGAACTCAGAACTAACATCATTCCCCAAATACTCGTGGAACAATGAACACAATGGAGGAATGACACATAGAATGAAGACAAATAAACTTTTGGGTCAACATGGAAGAGACCTAAATGTCTCAGTGCCTTGCATTGTCCCCAAAAGGAAAACACAAGACAAAAACAAAAGACAATGTTTATGACATAAAGAAGAATAGAGATACAAATAGATGAATGTTACTACAAATTTGTTTCCTTTGTATCCTTGCACCAACAGTTAACAAGGGTCATCTAACGAAAACTCACAAACACAAAGACACACTAAGAAACACAACACGAGAGATCACATCACATGCATGCAAACACAAAGAACACATGAAACAAACATAAAGGAGTACCGCACATGCGAGCTGACCTAAAGCAATTCATTCACATCCCAATCTTTCTCATCATATATGGAAGGCAGACAACTAGCTAAAGGGACTACAACAAGTGCCATACTAGGAGCATCTCCAGTTTCAACATGTGGTGGGTCAATCTCACCAGGAGGATCATCATAGTTGCCCCCATCTAAATTCATTTTCTTTGAAAATAAAACATTAAGCTCATTATGCACTTCTTCATCAATTTTAACAATTTCATCTTCATCATCCAAGTTAGTCGCAATGGGAGGTTTTATGACAATGGTAGTTGTATTTTCTTGTTTCACTTCTTGTTTTAGTTGCATGTATTGTTTTGGTGAAAGTTGTAATTCTTCTTGAGTTGTTTGCATAGGTGTTGGATGCACTGTTTTATTCTTCTTCCAATTCAGGAGCGATAGCACGACACCTATGTCTACACTCTTTAGCATTTCGATTTTTTCTTGTAGGGTTTTCATTTTGTGACAGGGTAGGAGTGGGTTTCTCAACCATTGGTCTATTTTCTTCCCTTAAGGGAGGAAATGAAGGAACCATTGAGGATTGAGAAACCATTGTCTCTTTAGGTCTATACACTTGTTTTATCTTTAGAGGTACAAAAGGAATCATTCGATTGTCTCTTGGTCTTTTATATGATATGGGTAGAGGAACTGCAACATATTTACCTTGGTTACTTGGAAGGGTCTTTGCTTGGGGCATAGGTTCATCCATAACTAGCGAGGGAGGAGGAATAACCATGGTCTAATAATTTTCAAGAATATTGGTAAGAGATAACTCTTTTATGTGTTTTTCCTTTAACTTTCGGTATGACTTGAAAAAGAAGTCCTCATGAGGTTTAATAGTTTCCATAGGTTAAGGCCAAAAGAAATTCGATGAAAAATTCCCATGGGAATACAAAGGATTAAACCTACTATGATGCACTATAAAATCTTATTTTCAAAAGGGAACTTTACGCACTTGTGAATAACCAACAAGAAGACATTCATGGAGCATAGCCATGGGTAACCTAGCTTCACACAGAATTGGTCTGACGTCGGATGATGGAGAACGATACATCTAATTGTTTCAGTCCAACTTTATGAGGAAGAGTGATCAAACCTATTGTAGGGGGAGAAAAACCATCATGATTTTTTAACCAAGCTTTTGATTGTTCATAAGAATCTTGATAAAGTTCATGCACAAACAAGAATTCCTTAGTGATCACATTCTCTACACGCACAAGATCAATGATTATTCCTTGTACAGGTTTGTCATGGATACGTTCGACGATATAGAGAGGACCATCATGTGCATGTATGGATGCATCAATATGGGTGAAAGCAATGTCAGGAAAAGTGGGTTGGACCTTACAAAGTTGAGCATCTATGAGAGTGACCATATCCTATAGGCCATCCTCATCATCACTCTTCTTATCATTGTTATAATCACTCATGTCATTAGTCTTATCAATATTCATCGCATCATTCCTAATATCACAAGCTTTGACAAATTTGGATGAATGGTTTGACATTGGATTGGTAAAAATTTGCAAGTTTTGGTTAGGAAGGGTAATAGACTTATTCCCTTGATTATTAACACCACCCAATTGGATGTGATTAGAATCAATGAGGTCTTGAACTTGATGTTTAAGACACATGCATCGTTTTGTATCATGTCCACTTGTGTGATGATATTGACAAAAGGCATTTGGATTGTAATTTGGAGGTAGAGGTTTGGTTATATCCATAGTTTTAATCAGAGGGGATTGAATTAAGTTTTTATTCAAAAGTTGCAACATGATCAAATGGAGGGTGTTAGGTAACTGGGTAAATTGCCTATCTTTCAATCTAAATTGGTATGGGGTTGAACTTATGACAACAACTTGAGGTTCAATGTGGTTGGTTTTTTGAGGTTTATGTAACTTGATAAAGTTCTTGTTTTTCTTTTTGAATGGTTGATAGTTGTTTTGAGGTATGGATTTCGATTTCTCAGTACGAGTCATTGAAGATGCCTCTTTATACTGACTAACTGAATTCTGATAATCACGAAGGGTTGTACACAAATGTATAAAGGATGGATATTTTATCAACAAGATTCTATCCCTTATGTCAGTTTGCAAGTTTTCAATGAACACTCTTTGAGCATTCGCATTAGGAAGAGTAAGATTGATTTGTGAATAAAGCAACTGATAGTGGCCTATGAAGTTTGTGACCTTTTCGTTTTTCTTTTGTTTGCATCACACTAAATCAGTTAGGGTAATCTTAGGACCAATATTTACTTGGAAATGTTGGAGGAATGCATTAAAAAGCTCATTAAATGAGTGGATTGAGTTATTTGGCAATAAACAAAACCATTCCAAAGCCATGTCTTTCAATGACCTAGGAAAGAGTTTAGCCAGGAGTTTATAGTAAAAATTGAAGTCACTGCATAAGGCAGTATATGTCGATATATGATTGCTAGGGTCTCCTTTACATTGCACTTCTCAAATCAGGCCATCTCTATGTTTTGGGGCATTGGTGTTTTCAATATTTTGGGTTACAATGGGCTCCTTTTGACATATTATGATGGTTGTCTGTTTTGGTTTTGGTTCAAGGTTGAGATTTGTTGTTGAAGTGAGGTGATGTTTTGCAAAAGTTGGTTAATGACGAAATCATTGGTTGACATGTTTTGGGAATGTGGTGAATGATGTGAAAGTGTGTATGTGCTTGGTGGACTACTATGTTGCAAATTTATGAGAGGGGATGAAACTTGCAGTGTGACATGTGAAGATCCAAAACCATAAGGATTCCTAGTGGAAAGGCCTACTGTTGGAGTTATACCAATGCTTTGTTGTATCATTGAAGCAACAATTGAGTTTGTGTATGTGGGAATAGAGGCTATAGTTGTAGGCAGGGAGACTTGATTTCCTCCTTGAATTTGAGCGCATCTCAAAGATTGAGTGCAACTAGCCATTGTAGGTAGATTAACATCAACTATATGGGCTAGGATACACAAAACCTCTAATCCTTGATCATCATTAATTAGTTTCCTCATGTTATCTATTATAGGGACCGTTGTGCCATCTAGATATTTAGTACACACATAGTCTTCAAATCTTTCTAAATCTTTGTCTAATTGTTGCAATTTGTCTTTGGGAACATGGGCAACCATAGTCTCAACATCTATAAAATGGGTGATTGTAAGGTTGTCATTGGTATGGTAGTGTCAAGGATAGAGTCCAAAATGGGTTGAGTATTGACAATACTTTTCATGAAAGAGTTGGAAGACTCATGATCCATAGCGGATGTAAAAATAGTACAGGATGGCACCATAAGTCCCGAACTATGTCTCGTTGAAGTACTGGCAATAGGACACTAGGTTGTGAAGCTCATGCGAGTTTCAAAATGCTTAAGTGTACCCACTATGAATGCTAAAATTATAAACAAACACAACAAAATAGCCATAAATAGAACTCTAACAACAAAAGCAAATAAAGAACACAAAAAATAAAGATTTGAGCCAAATTTCAGTCAAAAATAGCAGGACAGAGGTGCCCAGGCTGTCTGTGTCCTAGACAGGGTTTCTAGAAATTCAAAGTTTGACTATTCAGGGTGTTGTTTAGGGTTCCTAGATCTGTATGCAAATAGGTCTGACAATGAATTATTTTCTAGATTTTGCTGATTTTATGATTGTGAACTTAAGAATGCCAATATGCAACAATGTTGAAAATAAATGGCAGCTTTGGAATGCAAAAACATAATTCAGATAGTAGAATCCCACAAAGAACACAAAAAAAGAGATTTGAGCCAAATTTTAGTCAAAAAGTAGGATAGAGGCGCCTAAGACATCCGTGTCCTAGATAGGGTGTTTGAAAATGCAAAGTTTGATTATGTTTGTCATTGTTTAAGGTTCCTAATTCCGTGTACAGACAAGTTTGACATGTATATTTTTCCAGATTTTGCTGATTTTGTGACTATGGAATTGAAAAATGCAAATGTGCATACAATGCTAAAAAATTATGAACAATTTTGAATGCAATTTTTAGATCTAAGATGCAGTAATTGGCTGATTTCAAGATGCAAAGTTCTGAGAATGAAGATTTGATGCAATTTAATGACCTAATTAATGCAATTTGAATGTAAATCTGAGCTAGAATAACTAAAAACAAACCCTATTTTAACCTTTAGTGCAATATGAATGCATTTTTTATGCATTTTTATTTTTTTATGATGCAAAAATGAAACCCTAAATGAGAAATGCAAAACAATGATATACAAAACCTAGATCTAGGGTGAATTCTTAAAAGGTATTTAATGTTAACATGTCACGATCACCAAAATGAAACATGGGATAAGGGGGGGACCTTTAGGCTTTCACCTTAGGGCTTGACACCTTTCCCAAATGTTTCTTAGAGATTTAGATGGAATGAAGGGGATATGGAATGGATTAGGAATGCAAAGGTGGAATGAGGGTTTGATGGATTTGAGTAAGGTATGTGATTGACTTACAACCTAAAAGGTGAGTCAACGGACCCTTGATCAAATCTAGGATGGATTTAGGAATGAAATACAATGATCTAACTAGGCTAATAGTGCAATTTAATGTTTGGATGCAAATACAAAAAACACATAAGTTCATAGATAAATTCAGACAATAGAAATGAGCAAAGCAAGACACTGTGCATTTGTGGTTCAAATCTGGGGCTAAAAATGGAGGGCATAGATGCCTAGGGTGTGAGTGTTCTTGTAGTTCTTTTTCAGATCTATCTTCACAATCCTCTGATGTTGGATTAGAGCCTTCCATTTCTGTCTGCAAATTTGTCAGATCATTGTTGGATAATTCTGTAGGTGAGTTTCTATGAGTTGACAAGATGTAGGTCTTCAAATGCAACAATGACCAATTTGTCTTCAAGCTTCCTTTAATCCTTACTAAACTTGAAATCTACACATTCACAAAGAGAAGAAATGTTGTGCCATTTAGGGGATTGCCTTAGTCAAACCTCGTGTTAGTATTTCCACTTCCGCAATGGCAATGCCAATGATAAATGAGTAAATGATAGGAAGGAATGATAAAATCATAAAGTGTTGCAACTAACCACCCTTCAATGGCTTCCTTATATTGAAGTCATGCACATCACCTCAAGGAATTGGATCTTGCTTTCTTGATTGCTTGAATGCTTTGGAGACCTAGAAAAGTGTTAGCCTTCACAAAACAATGATAACATGAACACACATAAACTCACATAGGATTTGACATGATGTTTGGATCTTGAATTGTTGCAATAAAACTCTGAAATGCTATTGTTGAATTGCTTGATAGTTCTCTTGATGATAGTAATTGCTCTTAATGTTCACCTTTTGCTTCTTGATTTTCAAATGATGCAATAACTAGGTATTTATAGGCATTTATTCAATTTTTTGAAAATTAAATCCTGATAGCCAACTTTAGATAATTGAATTGCAAATAATAAATTGCTGACACCAACATATTTGAAATTGGAGGGAAAATGGGAGGAGGCATGAGTGTCCTGGGCCTATTTTCCAAGAAATTAAGGGCCAGGGGGCAAGGTCTTAGATAAATGCATTTGTTTCCTGCTTGCAATTCATCGATAATTGTTAAAAATGGGCCATAGAATGCATAATTTAGGAAATTAAGTACTCAATTAGGTCCAATAATTTAAGGGGGAGCAAAACATAAAGTGAAATTGTCAAGAGTGACAATTTACAATGATAGAAGTAGTAAACCAAACATACACATATATTGTTGCTATGTGTGTCTCCACCTTAAACCAACAACATCTAGAAAAGATGTGTTAGTAATGTGCAAGGGGTAAGGGATGGGAAAAGAACATAAAGAAAGCTCAAGTGATGTGTTCTTATAAGTTCCTAGGTAAACCAATATATATATACACTTATTGTTGCTATGTGACACTTATTGTTGCTATGTGTGTCTCCACCTTAAACCAACCACATGTGGAAAAGATGTGTTAGTAATGCACAAGGGGTAAAGGATGGGAAAAGAACATAAAGAAAGCTAACTAGATGTCAATAATATAGTCTAACTAATACCTTCAAGGTAAAAGCACCACATCAATCTCTTAAGTCTCCTCATGTGACTTTTCATTTCTTTCATTTCTACAAGTTTGTCTTGAGTTCCAACATTTGTTAAGCCTAGTTATGGCTTAAAAAATATTGTATTTAACTTTCAATCGTTCCTCAATCACCTTGAGATCTTTTAATAACCCTCCTTGAGTAGGAAAAGGGTCCATATTTTTGTGGCCAAAATCCATTGTCGTGAATCTTGAGACTAGTTACAAATTTTGGTGAAGCTCTTAAGAATTCAATGCATGCCTCAATGTTGCATTTGCAAGTCATATAATTTATGCCTTTATGAATACTAGCTTGTTTCCCTTACTCTTACCTTGGAGAGTACCATAGTTGAAGGCTATATAGAAGGAAGCTATAGTTGAATTGCTTGGGAATCACAAGTGTGGAATCACATAGTAGTTAATTAAATTTGTTTGTAAATTGTTTTTGAAAGAGATGCTTGTCAGTAGTTTAAGTTTGACTTATTTTTATAGTATGCATTTAGATTTAACTTAGGTTCCCTATTGTAAAAGTCTTAATGATTTAAATTTGTGCTTCAAAGCTACTATTAGAATTGGAAAAAGACATCGTCTATTAAATGTGTTTACAAACTCTATTCACTCAAATATTTTCATTCCTTCTAAGACTTGAATCAAGAACTAGAATCACATAAAATTTACCTTCCCAAGAAGGATTCACTACAAGTTTCTTCACGATACCTCGATTTGTTTAAAAAGACCTAGAATGAACATTAAGACTGCCTTTGGTGAATGGTACTTATGACTCTAGTGAGTGTCACCTCTACTACCCCATTGACTCTTATTAGTGAGGCTCAACCACCTACTCTAATTACTCAACCTACTATGTCTTCAACTTTAGATATACTTTAGTCTAATCATGTGGAGGTTGTTCGATGCTTGGCTACTTTGCCTCAACATTGCATTGCTCCTTCTATGCACTCAAATGGACCCACTATGGAGGAATCCCCCTTGATTCTTTATTTGAGGACATAAATGATATTATTTATTGGACTATTGTACAAAGGTGAAAGAAAGGTCTTCCCAAATCTCTCTCAATCTCATACTAGAGTGAAGGGTGTGATATTGAATAGGATTGGGACTAATATTGTCTAGGTTGGATCCTGAGATCCTTGTGTTGGTTCTTATTTTTTGTTGTTGTGCTTGTGCTTGGTAGCTTGGCTACAATTGCATCTCTTTGTTTCATTTTGATAGGTTGTTTGGTTTGTCCCTTATTTCATGGTACTTGTTTTGTTTTCCTATTGGTTGATTCACTACACAAGGGTTCATGCCATTTCATAACTCACGTTTATTAATAACAAAAACATTAAGACTCCCTTCAATGAATTCGAGCCAAACTATCACACAAACTTATTATACCAAAAACACAAATTAAGAAGAAACAAGACAATCTAAAAGAATTTGTGGTCTTTATTGAAAATAGGAAATTTATTGTTTGTTGCTTCAACTTCTCTACTATATTTTCTAAAAAGCTTTATTTTCAAACTAAATTCATAGTTAAGTTTGATCACTTAATTAATTATATTAAATCATTTAGAATTATCTATTTATTTAAGTAGTTAATTAATTACTTATAGTTGTTTTGATTAATAGAAAAATAGGAAGGGCCTGTACTTAGTACAAGACAACCATCAAGGGCAATGGAACAAATCTCACCAGAAGTGAGACAAAAGGAAACAAACAGAGAACAACAAAGATTTTGATTGGGGCTAGAAACCGAAAATAAACAAGAGGCTAGGGATGTAACCCTGTACAAGTGAACTTAACCACTAAGTCACCAGAATGAGAACTGGAAGAGGTAGAGGAGGGACCTTTATGCTTTCTACAAATGATAGTCCAAGTGATGCTATCATTTGGATAACCATTGCAAGGGAGAACAACAGCCTCCCCCATAGGAATACAAAGAGAACCCAAGGGGGGATTAGGACAACCAGGAGAGAAACAATCCCTAACCCCAATTGAAACTTGGGGCAAGGAAAAAGCAACCGAAGGAGTGAACTCAAGAACACCGCCAAGGATATCAGGGAAACCCAAATCCGATCCAAGAGTAGAATGCTCCACAAAATCTCGGGGGAATCCACCACAGGAGAGTCAAAAGCCAAACTAGTCAGGAGATCATCATCACATCCTTCCACCAAGTTCTTGCACCCTTTCGATACTAAAGAGAGCAAGCTGAAGCTAGGTGACTAGTAGCAAAACAACAACAACACCTAAAGGTGAAACCCTCATAGTCGATTGGTTGTGACCATGATTGATCCCCAACCAACAAAACCACCTCTTTGTGGAGAGGCAAAGAGATGTCGATATCTGCCAAAAATTAAGCATATGTAGAATGACCCAAAAAAGAAGTGGCATCGTCAAATTTCAAAAAGTGACCAATTGAGTTTCCAATGGATTCAAAGCAAGTCTCCTCCCAAAAATGAAGGGGGGATTTAGGAGTCTAATCCATATTGGACGCACATTGAGTTACTTATAATCATTGGTTAGTTAATTTTTGTTTTCTTTTAAAAAGACATACAAATTTATTTTATTTCATTTTCTTTTTTGATTAAGTTAATCTTTGCATAGTTAATTATAAAAATTAATTTGCTAACTTAAAAAGAATAGTCTTTTTTACTTACTAGATTAGTTAATTACTGTTAATCAAGTTAGAACATTTAAAACATTTAAAAATATTAAAAAGAAGAAATTGCATTCATTTAGTAGATTTATTTTTTAATTATTCAAAAACTAAAAAAATAACAACACAATTTGGAATAATCCAACAGAACAATCAAGTTTAAACAATCCAACAAGACAATCAAATGAAATAACAACAAATAACCACATTGAAACAAATTATTGGGATTGCCTTAACTTGTCTACTTTAGTTTAAGAACCATATTTGATTTTCATTGCATGCGACTTTAAACTACTTCACTATAATGGCTAAGTATCCACTCGTTTTGCCTTATTCCACCTGTCTGGGGGGGCCCATATGCCAGATCTAGCCATCATTGGCATTGACTATATGCAACCACTTGGCACACGATCCTTCTTAGCACCAATTATTAGGGGATATTAGACAATGCAAAACTTTTCATATTTGAAATGGATTTCCATTACATACTTAAAAATATAAATCCTATAAAAAAATACATAAAAAATAATAAAGTTGAATTGAAGTAAAAATTTGTCATAATAAATACTTTTTAAGGTCTTTGTGCTTAGTTGAAGAAGGTATATTTTTCTTACAATTCTTAACTCACCATTATTCATGAATTTCATATATATACAATTTCCCTTATTGCAAATCTATGTGTATTTTATTAAATTTCTTAAACATCACTACTTTAATAAGTGTAAACAAATTATAAAGGTCCATTGACGGGTTAAGAGAAACCAATCAATTTTTTTCTCATAAACAATCAATCTATCAATTTGTGCCCTTAAAAGTATTTATAATTATATTTTATTAGAAATAATAAAACTTTACCAAACATCAACTCCTCATATATATTAAGTGATTAATTATTATGTTTGGGAGTTAAATAGAAAGAGAGAAGATATTTAGCATTACAAATAAAAATGGAAGATAATTCTAACATGGTATTGAAATTAATGTCTTTGTACTAAGAATGATTTTAATTTATCTAGAAAATATCTTACAATTGTTATAGATTATATTTTTTACACAAGCCAAATTTAGACTTATAGATTATTTCTATGTTCATGAATTCATCCTAATATTTATGGCTCAAGATTGAAGATAATGACATAGCTACAACTTCACTTGAAGTACACAAGTGCCACCACTACCTCATTGATCCTTAATTGACAATAGTTAGGTGCCAGTTCTATTTAGTCAATTCCACCTATGTTTCAATTACACTAAGTTAACTTACCTCTTCATTGGTAGTAATTAAGAGTCAATTGATGACCTCTTGGTTATGCCACTTTCTTGAGTCAAGCATCCAAGAGGCCTATATATTTCTACTTTACTCTTTGTAATTTGCTCCATCATATTGACTATTGTTGCTAAAACTTTCCAACCACAACAAATTAAAATAAAACTATACTAGAACATTTTGGCAGGAACTTCGTTACTTGTAGCTCTTGTTTAAAAAAATGAACTATTATTTTGCCTATTTTTCAAAAAATTGAACTATTATTTTGAAGGCACTATTTATTTAAAAGAGCCGAGGTGAGTTTGGTGATCAATTGTTTACATTATTTAAGAGGTATGAAAAGATGGTTGAAGAATTGCTAATCCGACACTAAGTTTTTTTTATTAATTAGATATGTAAGAGTTATATTTAGTTTTGAGGTACGATTACATGTGCTATTAATTTTTTATATGTTTGTTTTTTTTGAGTTATATTTAGTTTTGAGGTACGATTACATGTGCTATTAATTTTTTATATTTTTTTTTAAGAAATACATGTTACTTGTAAAAGAAATTTAACGCCCTTGTATTTCCTTCTAAAATGTAAATAATTTTTCATTTACTTGCTTTAAACACATTGTATAATTTTGTTTAAGAAGAAATTTATAAAGATTTAAAACGTAATATAAATATAATAAATTATATATAAATAGATTTAATTTATTATATTTCACATAAATTATAATATACATATTGTTATTTAACAAAACTATTATATAAATTTTATGTTTAAATAATTATTATTTAATTCTTTCATATACTTATACTATATAATCATTTCATTTTATTTATATTTTATTTAATATAAAATAATTTATTTAAAAAAAAAAAATAAATTATATAATTAATAAATATTATTTAATACAATACAATAAATTTGTAGCATATTATACATATTATTATGTAACATAATTATTAGATAAATTTTATATTTATATAATTATATTTTTCTTTTAATCATATTATATTATCATTTGATTTTTTTTTGATATTTATAATATATTTATAATATTTAAAATTTTAATACATAATTAATTTTTATATAATATAATTAAGATAAAATTAATAATTACTAATATTAATATAAATGCATGTAGCTACCTTTTACTCCATTAATTAGAATATAGCACACATTAGCATACAATTTACATTATAATGATTGATTATTTATATAATTTATATAAAAATTAACATTAACATGACATTTTTAAATTTTATGGATTGTCCTGAGTGAATTTGGCAGAATGGATACGGCTAATGACTCTTAGAGGTTCAGCCCAAAAAGACATTTATTTTTATTAAATTTAAAATACTATAATTAAGATACTATAAAGACAAGTACTACCCACTACATGATATTGTTTTTGTATTGATAAAAATACTGATTAGAAAGAGTCTCTCATAGTGTATTGATCATATCTTGCATTATCATTTTCTAATGGCAAAAGCAAATATGCTCAAGATAATGAAGGGCATATAACATCTCTTTTTAATTATCGTCTCGCGATCATTTTTCCTGCCTCACACAGCGTTTAAAATAGTTTCATTCGCTTCTCGCCTACCAAAATGTACAGGCTTGTAAGGGTTTAACCTACTTTAAAATCCTCTTTCCAGTCTCGGGGGGAATTATCTCCAAAACCCAAGATTGAGCCTGAGATGAAACAATCAAAGAAGGAAGAAGCAAAGAAAGGAGGAGAAGATGATTTTGGCGGATATTCGATACCTAAAATATTAAAAATTAAAGTCCGCCCCAAGTTACTTGACTTCTGCAGGAAGTCGAACGGGAAACAGCTATTAAATTATGTCATCAACAACAGAAAAGGTCATGACTTGCTTCGTGATCAGTTGCCCGCAGCCCTGAGCAGGGTCAACGATGGAGCGTCTGTTGTTTTAAAGGCAATGGAGCGCTATAATTTCTCCGAGAGCGGTTCGAGGCTCAATGACGATAAGGAATCGTTCAACAGAAGGAGCTGCATTTCTCTGTTGGAATGCCTTTTTCCTGTTCTGGGAAGCAACGAGAATGCGCCGGTTGCGAAGGAGGTTCAGGACAAAGCGAGGGAGATAGCCAGGGTGTGGAGGGAAAAGATGGGGCTTGAAAAGAGTCTGGAGAGTGCGAGTAAATTGGACATGCAGGCATTTTTGCAGCTCTTGGCGACGTTTCGGATTGGAAAGGATTTTGAACAGAACGAGCTTTGTGAGATCTTGCTGCAGATTGCGTGCCTTAGTGAAAGTCCTGCGCTGGCAAAGTTTCTTGGATTGTCTCCCAAAATACCAGGTGAGTATTAAAACCGAGTTCAATTTTAGAATAATTTCTTGATTTAGAAGGGGTCTGATGGATGCGCATGATAATGCATGCGAGATAAGACTTGTTCATAAGATTACCAAATTTTAGTCCAGCCCTCTCTTGGCCCATCTGCTAAAATATTTTTAGAAGTGGGTTATGCTAAGATGTACTCCATTGTGGTGACAACCTGACCTCCCCATATGTTTGGTTGGGTTACAAGCCTTTCTTTACAGTGAAGTTAATTTAAATCCATGTGGATAAAGACATGCTAAGTAGTTTGATTCTTAAATGCATTGGTCCTGAAAAGGTAATGGTTGTTCTTCAGGTCACATTGAAGCCATATGCCGAATTGGGGTATGAGATCCTTTTTGTGTATGCCTACAAGTGAAAATCCTTTGCATTTACATTTTAGATTTGTTCAAATTTTGTAATCTTAGGTTTCAATCTATTATTAATCATATTATCATGGTAGTAAACTGACCTTGTCAATGTGAAAATCTTTTCCATTTAAACTTTAGATGTCTCCAAATTTTGTAATCTTGGGAGTAAATCAAACTTGTTATTAATCTTGGGAGTAAACTGACCTTGCCAACCCGCTTATATTGCAAGTGTGAAGTCTGATTGATGTAGAGCACATTCTGTTTGGTTACAAATTAATATTTGGTAACAATGATAGCCAGATGTTGAAAAAAGAAGTCATATTTGTCTTTTCCAAAATCATATCACTGGTGAGTTTGTTGGCAGCCTTTGCTATAGGTTTGGGTAAGCCTAGGTCATATTCATAAGACTTGTGAATTTGTGCCATTTTCCAATGTTATTCAAATGGTTATATGGAAACCTACTACAGGTTTGGCTATAACGAAATTTGGGCCTTTGCTATAGATTTGGGTAAGCCTAGGTCATATTCATAAGACTTGTAAATTTGGGCTATTTTCCAATGTTATTCAAATGGTTATACGAAAACCTTACTGCAGGTTTGTCTATAGCAAAATTTGGGCCTTTGCTACAAGTTTGGGTAAGCCTGGGTCATATTCATAAGACATATAAATTTGAGCCATTTTCCAATGTTCTTCAAATGGTTATACAGAAACCTTGCTGCAGCTTTACTAGGGTTATCTACTTTCTTTACAATGAGCAAGATTTGAACTCAGGTTCCACTCTTTAGCCCACTAGGGAATTCCAGTATATAGACGAGGACTCCATGTCAGTCCCAAGATTTGAAATGGTGTCCTTGTACCGCTAATGGTTCTCATTTAGACAGTTTTCTTAAGATCTTTAAATTTGGGTCATGCCCAAATGTACTTTGTAGCTATCAGACCACATCCTCACTACATGTTCGTGTTACCATAGACTTCTTTAGAGTGAGGGAACATGAATCTAGTTTACACTCACTCAAGTTTATCCCTTACCTCTACATAAAAATAAGATGATTCCAAAGATGCAATGTAAAAAAGCTTTATGGGCAATATTTTAACAACTGCCTATCATTGTACATGTGGGATATATGAATTGGCAGTGCTATTCATGCTTGCTCACGAGGCCAAGATATGGGGTCACAAAATGTAATAAAGATTAAAATTTCTTTTGTTTGGGCAAGGAGGTCTCAAATGAGGAGGAGGCGGCACATATTGGCATGCACTTTAAGCAATTGCGTAAATATCACAGGTGAAAATTATTGGATTTTTGGAGGTTCCATAGGTTTTCAAGCCAAAATTTTTAGAAACCCAAACTGAAGTTCCAGCCTAGGGGAATTTGTTTTGTGGGGTTGGGAAGATTTTCTTATATTTCTCATCTCACGAAATTGATAGATTTGCCAATTTTAGTGTGTTCTTTTGAATTTCACGCTAATAATTTTTTTGGTTTACAATAACATACATTCCCAGGAAAGTAAAACAAGAAAAAATGATGAATGCACATTGAAATAGGAAATGAAATGTCTTGTAGAAAAACTGTATAAATAAGCATTAATATACAAACTAAAAATGCCTAAAGAAATCAAAATCTATAGATAGAAAGGAATTATGTGTTATATCGAGGTTGAAGGCATGCCCATCTTTTATAAATTATGATTGTTTTGTTACAAGTTTAAAACTAAATAATATTCAACAATAAAAGAATTTGAAGTTATTAATTTCAGTCATTGATAATCACTGACATGTTATTAATCATGGTTCAAAAACTTGCAACTTGCTAAAAGTTGGTAGACCCAATTTTGGTTTGGATTTGACAACTTACAGAAACTTGACAAATAAAATACTTAAATTCCATAAAAAACATAAATGTCATGCAAACAAAAGTTACACAACATATTAAATAAATCTATAAAACATTGGGGAAGTGTTTCCAATTAGATCTTAATACTAAAAGAATACAATATTGCATCAATATGTGAATACAACAACAGATAAATATCATATGTATTATGTTGATTATTATTGTAAAAAATTACATACCCATGCAAGTTACAACAATTTACAATTTTCTCTTCTTTGTATACATATTGGTGATGATTTGAGTCATACTACTTGCAATTGGTTGTGGTTCCAGTTTGAATTAGAAGGCAATGGCTCTTTAGGCTCAACATCATCATTTGTCATGATGTCATACAATCAAATGCTTGCTACTTTTGTTGTAACCTTATTTGCTTGCCTCTCAAAATCTCAATATTAGCAATCTCGTCTTTTATAAACATGGGTAGTGTTCATCTAGTGCAGTCCAATTGTTATATGGATTATTGACATCCATGCCGATTAGTTCATGAGCAATTGTGTCCACCCTTTTTGTGCAAAGATGAAGATTGTATTGCATGAAGATGAGGCCATTAAGGTGCTTGTGTGTCAACTTGCTTCTTTTTGTGAATGACCTCAAATAAACTCCAATGGTGCTCTCATTTAAAAATGCAGCTGGGACAAAACTCAAAGGGTCAAGTTTTGAAGATTTGGGATTTTTAACTTTTTTTGCTAGTTCTAGTCAGTTGAATAAGGAAATAAGGCAAATAAGTTAGTTCGGGTCAGTTAAGTAAGGAAATAAGGTAGATGGGTTAGTGTTAAATAAGGATGGAATCGTCAGTTAATTGCCATCGATTGAGGAAGGAACTTGTTAGTTACATTGCCATCAGTTGAGAACTTGGATTGCCTATGATTGAGGAAGCATATAGTATATAGTTAGTGTTATCATCAAATAGTGCACCCTTACTGAGTTGTAATACGCAGCCTATTGGCGAAACATGGGGACTTTTCCAGGCTGTGGGTCACCTAAATGGAAAAGAACCTACAGAGAGGGCTGGTTCCCTTGGTGTCTCACCTAGATTAACTAAACTAATGCTTTACTGAGGAAAAGAGTAGAAAGATGGCATGAAACTGAAATCTAACTACATGAGGTGATGCACCAAAATGCTTGCTCAGTCTTTAGACTGCTGTCTTGACAAACAAAAGACCAATAACTCAGCTACTTCTACACAACTCAGTTTAAGCATACTCAGTGTTTTATAGAGAGGTTGAATGATTTTCAGTCCTAGAAGGAAGAAAATGAAGTGTTCTTCACAAATAGAAGCTGTTTTTCACCTAAACACAGACTATAACCTACACAAAATATGCTTTTCCTGTTCAAAGGTGCCAAAATAAGACATATATTCAAAGATTCATAGATGAAATCACAGAAATAAACATCAATTAACAGCTGCACACAATAGAAAATAGGCCTTTGAAGGCAGTAAACTGAAATCTTTATTGCTGAAAGGTGTCTTTACAACAGACATGCCTGAAAATGATTGATTTTGCTATCAAAATCTGAAAATTACATCTATTTTCAGTCACAATATGACGGGTTTTGAGTTACAGTACAATGTTTTGCTGAGAAGAACTTAAAAAAGTTACAACATACAGCAGCAAAAAGTAAGAACTAACTAACAAAGTGAGCCTAGTTTCCCTTTTGGCTATCCTACGCTGGAGAGAATTTAGGACAGCATCAAAGACTATTAAATGCCCCTTTTAAAACTGTTGTTGACTGTTTCCTTTCATTTGGGCGCTTGAAACTGCCACTATCTCATGCTTTGGATGCTTGAAACCTCTTGGTGGCATTGGAAAAAGATAAGTTTGACCTTTCAACTGTTATCAGCTCCTATATCTGTTCAGGAAGTGGTAAAAAATGCTGCAACAAGCCCCTTGAAACTCTCCAACTGCTGTCCCAGTCATCAAACTGCCCTTTACTGTTGAAAACTTTCCCCAAGATGCTTGTATGCTGTCCCTTAACTGCTCGTAAAGGCCCCAAACTGCTTAACCTCTTTCATGAATGCTTTTAAATTCCTTATCCACATGTGCTTGAAAAGCTTAAACCCCTTTGTGGCATTGAAAAAGATTAATGCATTCAATCTCTGTTTTCCAAAGTTCAAAGAAAACTCCTCCATCTGTTTATTATGATTGACTTGTTATAACTGCCTTTAGGACTGTTGCAAAATCTTCAAACTCATCTCAACACTGCCCATTGTATGCTTGCTAAGGGCTGCTCATATCTTTAAAATGACAATTTCCCTTCATTCATAGCATCTGCTGTAATCTTTATTGACCTGTCCCCTTAGCATAAAAGTCCTCACTCCACTGTAGCTTTAACATGCTAATGACTGCATAACCTTGTTCACTGTACAGTTGTGATCATTCTATGGAATCTCACTTGTATGTAGCTTTGTCATTTTGGTACAGACCTTTAGAAATTTACTTTGGCTGTCCCATTGCTTTCTAGAGAAGTGTCTTCTTACTCCTCATTGCATGGTCTTCAAACACAGCTCTTATAATCCACAATTCCTTAGATCCATTTTTGTCAGCCTTACAGTGAACTTGAAAGCTCTTCATGATTGTATTACTAATGAGATCTTTGAATTTCATGTAATCCATGACTACTGTTCTCTATTTCCCCATGGTGGTCGTCAAGAGTATTCCAATGGTAAATTCCCAAATCCTTCATCATTCTGCCCTTGAGACTTTGCCCTATTCAGTGTGCTGTTCAAATGTTAGAGACTACCCCTATGCATTTATGACAGTCCCATGCCTATTACTGTCAACACTACCATAGACCTATGTGCATCTTCCATTGGTAAAACTAGGCTATCCTTCATATAGCTAAGCAAGGTCCTTTGATAAAATGACGGCCCTTTCATTTATCATTGCACCTTCAATGGACTGTCATCTTCTATTGATGTCTCAATGTTACTTCAAAACCTTGGACTCTTTAGTGTGCTAACTATCTCTTGCAAGCATGTAATACATCCCTTTAATGACCATTCTTCACAGTCCCCAAACCAATGAAGACAGTTTGATGATTGTCCTACTCAGCTTGAAACTATCATATGCATTCTTTATCTCACTGTGACCATCTTCAAATTACTGTCCTACATATCATTCACTATGAATATGTCAAAGGACTGCCTCTCTTGACAGTGACTGTCACACTCTTGTGTTCATGCATTGTTCACTCATATATACCTGTCTCTGGGCATAAAACTTTGCAACCTCTATATGCTGACTTATTTTATGATTATGTACTGGTCTTTTAGACTGCTTTCAACTGTCATCAGCATGCTTATCTTGCTCAGACCCTCATCACTATATATGCATTAACTATGCTTTGTTTTGTTGAAAACTGCCTATAGCTGTATAAGCTTTCCTTCTAAATTTGTATTAAATTCCTGTCTAACAAGCAGTAGCACATTCTAGAAGGGGACATTGTAGAACAAAATTGTATCTGAAAGATAAGTGAGATTGTCCTTGGGTCACTGCCATTCCAATCAATTAAGATTGTGACTGTCCCATTGTTGGCGGATGTCATTTACCTCTCTGTCACATGAATATATCTGAACTGTCATCTGCCAATGTTGCCTTTAAATGGTATCCTTTTAATGGCACTGTCATTGCACCTTTCACTGTACATTCATAAATATTGCCTTCTTGAACACTTCTTGTCAACTGAAAGGTCTTTAATTCTGTCCATTTGTTATAAGTCCTTTTATTGTTACAGTCATCCATGACTGCCTTCCTGATGAATCTCTGGCAAGATCAACCCTGGTAACACCTTCAAGTGCAGATCACTCTACATCATCAGTCACAGAAAGACAATCTGCAAGGTTTCTGGAGGACTGAAACTATCTTCTCAAACTTATCCTATGACTGCCTCTTGCGGCTATAACGAGAGCAATGGTAAAATATTTAATGTATTTACAAATGGAGCAAAAGCTCAATATATAATTTACAAGGATTTACAGGAAAAACAAGTTTCTAAAAGAAACTGAAGAAGAATGTCAAGAAACGCTCTTATCTAAAAATTACAATAACATACAATATTGAGCATTAAATAATAAATAATAAATATTATTTTAATACCCTCCCTTAATGCTCAATCTGTCAACTACACCAAGATGCCCTCTAAATTTTACAAACTTATCTGGACGAGTGACTTGGTGAGAATATCTGATGTTTGCTCCTCTGTCGGAACATACAATAACTTAACTGATCCGTCTTCAACAAGCTTCCGCATGAAGTGACAATGAGTTTCCACATGCTTGGTTCATTCATGGAAGACTGGATTTTTGGTTCATGCTTCTGTCATCAACTGAACACATACCCAGATCCCAAACTGAACACATAGCCAGATGTTGATTTTCTGTCAACAACTGAACCTGCCCAAACTGAGTCTGTGTGACCAATTAGTCTAGGATCATGACCCCTAGTGTAAAGAAGTCCAAAATCAGAAGTGCCCTTCACATAACGCAGCACACGCTTCACTGCTACCCAATGAACAGCCTGGGGGGCTGTCATGAAGTGTGAAATGTAGCTCACTGCAAAATTGAGGTCAGGTCTAGTGGCAGTGAGATAGATGAGACTGCCCACTAGTTGCTTGAACAAGGATTCACTTACTATAGGTGAGCCTAATTTAGTTGACAACTTGAGCCCTTTTTCCATGGGTGTGGAGGCAGGTTTGCAATCTTGCATTCGTAACTTATCCAGTAGACTTCGAGCATATTTGGATTGGGAGATGAAGATATTTTTCTTTGTTTGCCAAACCTCAACACTTAAACAATAATGCAAAAGTCCCAAATTTGTCATGTCAAATGTGTTGCACAAATCTTGTTTGATCTAAGCGATCAAATGTGCCGAGTTGCTAGTAATGATCAGGTCATCCACATAGACAACAAGAATAAGAATATCACTACCAGTATGTTTGTCGTACAGATTAGAGTCAGATGGACTCCTCTGAAAGCCATGATCTGTGAGGTACTTGTTAATCTTGATGTACCAAGCCCAAGGAGCCTGTTTCAGGCCATAGAGTGCTTTTACTAGTCTGCACACCTTGTGTTCTTTACTGACAACCTTGAACCTTGGAGGCTGCGTCATGTAGACTTCTTCCTTCAACTCACTGTTTAAGAAAGCACTCTTAACGTCCATCTGATGAACTTGCCAACCAAATTGGGCTGCTAAGGCAAGGACGAGCCGTATGGCACTCATCTTGGTTGTAGGAGCAAAAGTCTCCTTGTAGTCAATGCCTTCCTTCTGTGAGAACCCCCTAGCAATAAGACGAGCTTTGTACTTGTCAAGGGTTCCATCAACTTTGTATTTAACCTTATACACCTATTTGCAGCTAATGGGCTTCTTCCCTGGATGAAGATCAGAAAGGACCCAAGTGTGATTTTTCTGAAGACTATGATATTCAGCCTCCATAGCCTTTTCCCACTCAGGAATTCCTTTAGCCTCTGAATATGTCTGAGGCTCATAGACATTGTGAATGTTGGCCATGAGAGCAAAATGAATTGTATGCGACTGTTTGCTCTTGTTTCTGGACGATCTCCCCTCAATGAGCTCATCATCATGAAGATCACCAATAGTCTTAGCCCACTATTTAGGCTGGAGAGGAGAAGTGCCAACATCAGATGTAACAGGAGGAGTTGGAACAGGTTCATTAGGTGGAAGATCAATATCATCCAGAGGAAAATCAGGTTGAGCGTCATCAAAGACAAAATCTTCATCATCCCTCCCATTAGGTGGACCTAACGAAAGACGAACACCCAAATCAGAAGCCTTCAAAGGTTGATCCTTAGAATGCTGCATAGACGAGGAAAGGTGAAAAGGTCCTCGTTCTTCATCAAAGACAACATCTCGACTGAAGATGAGATGATTAGTGTCTACATCAGTCAACTGGTAAGCCTTATGGTTGTTACTGTACCTTGTGAACATAAGCATTTGAAATCCATACATATGCTAAAGAGCCAAAGATTTTTAGATGACTGATCCTAGGTTTACGACCAGTCCAAGCTTCCTTAGGAGTCTTCCCCTTAACAGCCTATGTAGGAGACCGATTAAGGAGATAGACAACAATCTAGATTGCTTCTACCCAATATTTATTCAGAACACTCCTGTGTTGTAACATGGAGCGAGCCATCTTAGTGATTGTACGATTGTGTCGCTTGACAACACCATTTTGCTGAGGAGTGTAGGGTGTGGTTAGTTGGTGTTTGATGCCATGTGTATCATAGAAGTTGGAGAAAGCAGTAGAACAAAATTCCCCCTACTATCTAACCTCAGAGTGATTATGGAACAACCAGACTCTTTTTCTACTAAGGCCTTAAACTTCTGAAATACAGTAAACACATCTGATTTCTGTCTATAAGAAAGTACACCCACATTTTACGACTAAAATCATCAACAAAAAGCAAGAAATACCTGCAACCAGTGACAAAAGGTGTATTCATTGGTCCACATACATCAGCGTGAACCAACTACAGTACCTTAGAGGGTCGCCATGAGTCACCATCTGTGAATGGTGTTCTGTGTTGCTTCTCAGCCTGACAAGCTCCACAAACGCCATGATGCTGAGTCTGGATCTTAGGTAAACCAGCTACAAGTCCCTCTCGAGCTAGCTGAGAGAGATAGTGGACATTTAAGTGCCCATACCGCTGATGCCAAAGATTGGCAATAGCAAAATTTCTGGCTGCCATGGCTAACTCTAGAGATTCACTTGTATCCACAAGTTTGTATAGACCATGATCCTCAATACCAACAACCACAGTGGTGTGAGTCTCCCAATCAACAATCAAACATTTGTGTGCACTGAATACCACATCCAACTGAGGAGAATGCCGCATAATCTAACTGATAGAGAGAAGGCTTAGTTCCATGCCAGAAACGTAGTATACATTGAGGAATACAAGATTTGTCCCACTAGACTGAATCTGAACAGTGCCCTTGTCGACAACTGTATACTCTTCACCTCCTCCAAAAATAACTGAGTCACTGAAGGGAGAGAAGTCTGTGAACCAATCATGCCGATGGGTAAAGTGTCGCGAAGCACCTGAATCAATGTATCAGGCAGAGGACTTCACATGATCTACAGGTCGTTTAGCCATAAACGCGTAAAAGGTAGATTCCTTCTGCTCAATGTGCTTGACGACATTCGCTTCCTGTTGAGACCTTCCCTGCTTCTTTTGTTCAGAAGCCAAACGCTGACAACAATCCTTCTTCATATGACCATATTTGTGGCAGTAATTACACTGAATGTTCTTTTTCTTAGGGCTGCCTGGAGTTTGACTTGAGCCTTTCTGCTGCGAAGGCTGACCTTTCCCTTTATTCTTAGGCTGAGACTTAGTTGCAAAAGCTTGGTCTGTAGACGACGATGAGGCACTACTACCAAACTGTTGTTTCTAGCGTTCCCGTTGCAAGAGGATGGTACAAAGCTTCGAAAACTTTAGATCAACATTAGTCGATGTAATGTTCAGGGTTTCAACAAAGTGCTCATAAGACTTTGGTAGGATTTTCAAGGTGATTACTACCGTGTCTTCTTCCTCCATCTTTTGACCAATTGCCTCCAACTGATCACAGATGTCTTGAATCTTTGTCAGATGCTCTTGTAAGGACATTCTCTCATCCATCATGATGGAGAACAGTTGGTTCTTCAAAAAGAATGCACGACTCTTGATAAAATGGAGAGCAAAAGCATTGAAATTTCCATAAAGTAAAATGAATATATACAAAACGGAGAGAATGCATGCCATAGGCGAATGCATGAAACGTTTTAGTCAGAGAAGCAGTTGATGGTTATGCATGATAGAGTCAACTGGCAATAGACGTTACAAAGACTAAGAATAGCAAAGCTACAAAGGCGACACAACAGCCTCAAAATCTACGAATAAAAAGCAAAACGTAAGAGATGCACAATTGAGCATTAAATAATTATGTCTAAATAATTTTAATACCCTCCCTTAATGCTCAATCGATTAACTAAGTCTACCTAGAGAAGGCTGCCACCTTCTTCTCAAAACGCTTCTGCAACGAAAGACAAGACCCTGCCACTGACTCTGCCACTTGAGATAAGTCTGCCACCAACCCTCCCAAAAAGACGAAAACTGAACACAAAACATCCAACCTGATGTTGGGTAACAAAGCTGTCACGATTTTGAGGAAAAATCGACAAACCCTCGAAACTTTTGCAGATGAGCACGACGCCCCAGAACAGACTGCAAGAAGCCAGTTGTGCAAATGTTCGCCCCAGCAACTCCAGGTGCGACAAAAACAAACTGCAACAAACCACGATTTTTGAGGACAAAACCGCAAAACCTTGAAACTGAAGTTTACAAAGCATCGTTTTTTTGGAGAAAACAGTGAAACCCAAAAAGGAATCCCACGCATTCTGCAAATTACAGAAACCCAAAAAGTAGCTGGTACGAAAAACAAAACATCGTTTTTAAGGAAAAATGGTAAAACTCTTCAGAAATTAGAGAGCCCTCCCGTACAATGGAAACCCTGACTAGGGTAAACAGGAATAGACTCTTAATTTTTCAGGAAAAAACTATAAACCCTCCCATGATTTTTCCAGGCAAAAAAATCAGAAAACCAAGCAAATAATTTTTTATGGGACAAAATTATAAACCCACCAAATAATTTTTTAATGGGACAAAATTATAAAACCCATCGGATAATTTTTTTTAAGGGCAAAAATTATAAAACCCCCAAAAATAATTTAAGGAAAAATCATTAAACCCCCCCAGAAAAATAATTTTTAGGAATTTTTTAAAAAACCAACCAAATGATGCATATCGGACCAAGATGTGACTGTATTAGTGTACCCATCGGAAACAACGACTGAAAGGAGTCGATAACTGAGAAGCGCCAAATACCAACTCACAAATTGAGACACACATAGGATGCTCGATCAAAGACGCATGCATAATTGAAAGCCACACAAATTCATTGGATAATCAACTTGCCCTCCCAAGATCCTGGGCCTTCTGTGAGGGAGTCAGACCTAGACCGATACCATGATAAAATGGAGAGCAAAAGCATTGAAATTTCCATAAAGTAAAATGAATATATACAAAACAGAGAGAATGCATGCCATAGGCGAATGCATGAAATGTTTTAGCCCATCCCAATAGACGTTACAAAGAATAAGAATAGAAAAGCTACAGAGGGACACAACAGACCCTCTACTGTAAGAGATGCACAATTGAGCATTAAATAATTTTGTCTAAATAATTTTTAATAACTCTTGTTGGAGGTTTCATGCAAGGTTTTCAAGTGCTCCCAAATCTCGGCAGCTGTTTTGCCAATGGAACTTGTGGAAGCTGATCATTGATAATTGAAAGCTTAATGCATCACCGCTTCACGATTTTGCTCATCAAACTTTTCCTGGTCTTTACCCGCCGTTGTGGGACGAGTAGCATTGCCTAGAACAATCTGATCAAGGCAGTGATATTCAAAGATAGTCATCATTCGCTGCTTCCAGGTATTATAATTTCTGTTGTGAATCGTTGACTGCCTTCTAACATTATGTTGTTCAAACTCGCCATCTTGCATGCTTTTCGAGGCACAAAAAACAAGAGATCGAAGAGGTTGAAAAAAATTGAATGCACGAAACCCAAGACACAAATTCCAATGTATTGAGGTAGTTTCAGGCACAAAAATAAGACAAATTTGTTGGCACAAATTCCAATGCATGGATTACGACACCCAGAAAATTTTGATGACTACCCAAAAATTGTCTTGAAAAACCCAAAAAGAATTTGTGATCAGGAAATTTTTTTGGCTTGAAAAACAAATAATTTTTCAAAAACCCTATCCTTTGCATCTAGAATAAAATTTTGCTCACGATTTCTAGAAAATCGTGTCAACAACGAGCAGAATTCGGCGCTAGAAAATAGGAAAAACATGCTTAGACAGAGATGACAAAATGCGACCAGGAAATAAGCAAAATCATGCCTAGAAAGGCAGAGAAAAACATGTCACAGAAGTTGGAAAAAATGGAGGTCGTGCGGGTTGAAATCGAGCCCAGAAATTGATTGAATTTGCGCGGCCAAGAAAATGCAGGAGAAAACCCTCGTTCCGGCAGAGAAGACATTTGGAAGTCGCGATGATGAAGTTTGGAAATCATGTACAAAACAAACAACGAAATCCTGACCACCAAAAACACTCAAGAAGTCGCACACCTTCCAAAACGCGCCATAAGAACAGAGGTGGTTACTAAAAACCGTGGAAATTGTAGCGAGAACAAGGACACGACTTTTAGGAATAAAAAAAACCCCATGAAATCCAGAATCGTGCCAGAACCTAATAGCAATTTTTGTAGAAAGAACTTGCAAAGGAAAATCACGTGATAACAAAGGAAAGACGCAATTTTCATAGGATATTTGAAAAATCAAAAATTACAATTGGCGCCAATAACTTCTGGCTCTAATACCATGTAACGAGAGCAATGGTAAAATATTTAATGTATTTACAAATGGAGCAAAGCTCAATAAATAATTTACAAGGATTTATAGGAAAAGTAAGTTTCTGAAAGAAACTGAAGAAGAATGTTAAGAAACGCTCATATCGAAAAATTACAATAAAATATAATATTGAGCATTTTAACATGGAATCTGGTGCAAAGACGCCCCATTATAACCCCACCGCCAACTTTTGTATGACAAATGGAGCAAAGCTCACACCAACCGGCAAGGACGGAAGTCAAAGTAAGTTTCTAAAGGTGGAAAGAAGAATACAAACCTTAACCATCGAAGCTAGGACTCAAAATATAATATTGAGCATTAAATAATAAACAATAAATATTATTTTAATAGTGGCTTTGCCTCAAACGATCTTCCAAGGGAGTATCCTTTATTAGAATAATATCTTTCTATTTTTGTTGTTAATGGTCATCTCGTTGCTTTTTCTAACTTCGTCTTTTGTTAACGATTGTTTCTTTTAGAAACATCGTATTTTGTAATCTATTTAAGGAACATTCGTTCCTCTGTTTAATATAACAACAACATCGATTCTTTGTAACATGGTATTAGAGTAATTTAATAATTTCGTTTTTTTTTCAAAATTATTTCCATTCTAAATTTTTCGAGAATCTTTGGGACTGTTCTTCTGCAAATTCAAGGGCACCATTCGTGCATTTGACCAAGCGTGATTTCTAGAATTTTCTGTGCGTTTTTTTGCATTTTTCTGGTTCATCTATGGTCGCCTAGGGTTTCTGCATTTTCGGCTAGGGTTTTGACCCTTTGGTTCAAGTCCAATTTTTTTTTCGATTGCAGATTCTTGGTCGGTTTTTCAAGACCTTTTTTGGGTTGCCTTTGGATTTTTATGGGTGCATCGTTTTCTGTGCCTCGGTTTTTGTGCAGATTTGTTCTACTTTTTGGTGGTTAGGGTTCCAAACCCTCTGTTTTTCAAGCTGACAATCAATGTTCTAGGTTTTTAAATATTTGTCTCGTAAAAAAAAAAAAAATCTGTCTTCTGGGTTTTAAAAATTCTGGGATGGTTTATAATTTTCGCCTCAAAAATTAAGAGTTTTTCTCCTGTATACTGTAGTCGGGGTTTTTGTTATTCGGGAGGGCTCTCTGGTATTTGGTTTTTATTGTTTTTTCTTAAAAAAAAGATGATTTGTAATCTTGGGTTTGGCGATATTTTCCTCAAAAATCGTGGGTTGTTGTAGTTAGTTTTTTGGTCACACGTGGCATTGCTGGGGTGAACATCTGTACATCTGGCTTCTTGCAGTCTGTTTTGGGGCCTCATGCTCATCTGCAGAAGTTTGGAGGGTTTGCCAATTTTTCCTCAAAATCGTAGCAGCTATTCTCGGTGTGTCTCTGGTTACAGGGAGGGATAGTTCTCCAACATTAGGTTGGACGGTTGGTGTTGTTATTTCCAGAAGTTCTGCAGTTTCTGGGAGGGTTGGTGGCAGACTCATCTCAAGTGGCAGAGTCAGTGGTAGGCTCTTGTCTTTTGTTGCAGCATCGTTTTGAGAAGAACGGGGCACCCTTCTCTGTTATCTCTAGGAAGTTAGAATGATGACCATTAAGGGAGGGTATTAGAATAATATCTTTCTATTTTTGTCGTTAATGGTCATCTCGTTGCTTTTTCTAATTTAGTCCTTTTTTAATGATTGTTTCTTTTAGAAACATCGTATTTTGTAATCTATTTAAGGAACATTCGTTCCTTTGTTTAATATAACAACATCGATTCTTTGTAACATCCTTTGGCACTGCACTAACTAGATATACCTGAGGAGTCACTGAGCCTACTAAAGCCAATAGACATACGTTTTAATTTATGTTCAACAAGTCTTGTTTCCTCATCAAACTCACCTGCCTCATTGTCTTCTCATAACTCTGAACTGTGAGCTGCCCTTCATGATGATTACACAGTTTTCTTGCTGATACTTTTCTTTTGACTATCCTATGTGAGTGGTATCTATCCTCTAAATGACATAGCCTTAGGACCTTCACATATCTGCTCATTATTCTTTGAACCCTTTTGATTCTCATAGCCCATTATCTCAAACCAAACTCTTGCAATATATCACTGTTTCTTTGAAACTAGTTTGGAACCTTTGATGACAAGACTATCATCATGATACTGGACAGAGATAAGTCATTCCTTTGACAACCCTGGGCCTAAGGATTTCAAAGAAATGAACAGAGACTAAATAAATATATTTAGACACATTAAGGTTGAGAAAGGCTGCCCCATAGTTTTCATCATACATAGTTTTCTCCATTGAGAAACTTCTACAGATTTTTCCATGCGCAAATGACATCAAAACAAAGATATATGCCGATATGTAGAAATCTCAAAAGATGTTGGCATACCTGTCACTGCGCAAAGGTAAAGGTATGCAGCTTGCCATGTAGATGGAGATGCAAGTGGAAACCCCAAAAATATCCAATGCCCTTGCGACATGGCTCTAAAACCCTGAGTTTTCTACAACATGCCATTAATCTTCCTTCCAGAACGTGTCATTTTTATCTCCTCAAACCTCTGCAATATGCCCTTTGTTTGCTCAACCATCTCCATATACTCTTTCAGTGCCATAAAGACAAAACCCTAAACAAATCTCTTTGCTGTGTGGGGTTGCAAAAGTGAAACCTTTTTCTTTTCCCCCCAAAAAGGACTTGGTCAAAGTCTTAATTTTTCTTTTGCTTACAATTTCCAAAAAGGACTTGGTCAAAGTCTTAATTTTTCTTTTGTTTACAATTTCCAAACAACAAGCTTTTACATGAGGCTTCCCGTTTGCTTTATAAAACACTCCTAAAAAATTAACCGTATCTTCAAAAGTGTTTTCTAAAACAAAAGTGTTAAGCAGTTAGCACCAGGAGGATGAAATATCCCAACTGAAATATATGTGATTTTTCTGATTTTTACAACACAGTTTTATGCCCTAATTTTCTGATTTCAAAGTTCTGCTCAAACCCTAATTTGTTGATATAAATTTCTGAGTTTAAACATGCATTAGCAGCAGCATTTAATCTTCCCAATGACATCAAAAATCATAGCAGATTTGTTTACCATGAACAAGTATGTAACCAGCATAATGAATCATCAAGATTCAAAACATCCACCAAAAACATGCCAAATTCTGATAATCTGAATGTTCAGTTTGCTGCTACAAAATCAGACCTACTTATGGATGGGATAACACTATGAAATGGGCTCCAAACATGCCCAGCAACATACAACTGTTGCTTGCTGATATGAAGAAACCCCAAAGATGCAATGAAAATGATGCTCTATGCTAACCCTAGCCGGGCGAACTTGCACTAGCTCACACAAATGCAAGTAAATTTTTTATATATGATGATGAATGACTCCAAAACCCTACCACAAAGGTGCACCTGCTTGCTGGTCTGACTGTAGGGTTTGCAACCCTTGAAATCATGCAAAACCATCCAAACTTGCCATAATTCGCCCCTCCAAACCTGGTCGCTCCTCTTGCAACTTGAGTGCCTTATCCTAGGAAGAAACCCTAGGTCAAATGCACATAGAAATTGCCTCCCTCAAGTCACATAGGCTGATGTAGCAATCTGAGCATGAATATCTAGCATAAAACTCCATTGAAGCACAAGTGAACCTCCGTCATGAAACTTGTATATATATGAAACTTCCGCTTTTCCCTCCAATTTGACCAACCTAATTTGGGCCCCAACTTTCGAAATATATTTTTTTAATGTTTTTTATTTTATTTTTGAACCCCCAAAAAGGGTCGCCCAGCCTTATAGAAAAATTATAAAAATGTTTTTCCTTCACACTAAAAATCATAAGAAATATCTGTTCAAAGAATCGATGTTATTCATTACAAGAAGCAAAAAGCTTCAATAAATAGAATTACAAAGACGATGCTTCTAAAAGAAACTATTGTTAACAACAGACGAAGTTAGAAACTAACTAGATGACCATTAACAACAAAAATAGAAAGATATTATACTAATACCCTCCCTTAATGGTCATTGTTCTAACTACCCGGAGAAAATAACAAAGAAGGCTGCTCCCTTCTTCTCAGAACGCTTCTGCAACAATAGACAAGAGCCTGCCACTGACTCTGCTATTTGAGATGAGTCTGCCACCAACCCTCCCAAAAATTGCAGAACTTCTGGATAAACCCAAAAAACAACACCAACTGTCCAACCTGATGTTAGAGAACTGTCCCTCCTTGTAACCAGAGACACACCGAGAACAATGGCCACGATTTTGAGGAAAAATCGACAAACCCTCCAAACTTTTGCAGATGAGCACGACACTCCAGAATAGATTGCAAGAAGTCAGCTGTGCAGATGTTTGCCCCAACAACTCTAGGTGCAACTGAAAACAGACTGTAGCAAAGTATGATTTTTGAGGAAAATATTGCCAAACCCAAGATTACAAATCATCGTTTTTTGGGAAAAAATGGTAAAAACGCACAAAGGAATCCCATGCAACTCTGCGAATTACAGAAGCCCAAAAATAGGTAGCTGGCACAAATTCCGAAACACGGATCAACTTACAAAACATTGTTTGTAAGGAAAAACTGTAAAACCATTCCAAAAATTAGAGAACCCTCCCGAACTGCGAAAACCTTGACTAGGAGCAAATCCTTAATTTTTGAGGAAAAAATTATAAACCCTCCCATGATTTTTTCAGGAAAAAATTTTAGAACCCAAACAAAATTTTTTAAAGGGTCAAAAATTTGAAAACCCATCGACAGATTTTTTCTTTCCATGGAAACAAATTATTAAAAACCTAGATAAACTGATTTTTTTTTAAGGAAAAATATTAAAACCCACAAATGATTTTTTTAAGGGAAAAAATATTAAAACCCACAAATGATTTTGTTAAGGGAAAAAAATATGAAAACCCACAAATGATTTTTTTAAGGGAAAAAAATATTAAAACCCATAACAGAATATCGATCGACAAAACTGAAGAACCATGGCTTAAGATTAGAAAAACACACCACACAAACCCTCTAAAAAACATGAGCAGATTTTACAAAACGCGACCAAAAGATAGTAGAAATCACACCCAAAAAAGGAACAAAATTCGTGCCCAGATGAAGGCTGAAGATCGTGGCTCAAGATGTTTCAAAATCACGGCCAGATAAGGAGATTAAACACGTGCCCAAAAGAACTAAAAATCACGCTAGAAACGCAGTCAAAGAAGCCTCAAAATAAAAAAATAATAATTTTTTTCCTCTTTATTTTTCTTGCTCGCCTTAAAAAGGGACATTACAATCCTCCTTTCCCGAAATTGTTTGTCTTCAAGCAATGACAAGCATACCACCACCTAGATCCCATATCATCATATTGCCATATTTATCAAAATTTAGGAGATATATGTACCTCAAGGAACTATCAACATCAACCAACTCTCCAACTTCGAAGGATTCCTCATGAATGTGCAAGATGCCCCCCGTAGGTGCATAGAAGAACATATCAGCCCCTCCTATACTGCTTTTATAGATCAGAATGGGAACCTCTCAACTGAAAATTAGACCCAAGTGAGTGCAAATATCATTGCCAATGTCATATGATGATAGAGTATCATTCATTTGTCATTCTTCAATGATGAAGTGATGATCCAAACCTTTCCAAAACACCCAAACAGCTGCTGTCCTCCAAGCGGCCTGTAGGATATCCATGTGCAATAAGGAAAAACAGCCATCTCCTAGCAAAGTGTGGAGTGGATCCTCATGAACTAGGGCAAGAAGGCCAAGATTTTCATGCTTTCTCCCAATCCCTATGACATAATCCAGCTGGAATACAAGCATTAGTAACTCAAAACCAAACATTATAGCAATACCTCCATACTTTGCGACAAAGTGCAACTTCACCTCCCAAGTATGCCCAATAAAGGCAAGTGTCTCCATGGCATGCAACACAAATATCTGAAATAGAGTAGCTACATATTTGACCGAAAAGCCATCAACGTGATGAGACTCATGACAAGCAAAATCTTCAAGTGCTCCATGAATGATCAAAGACCAAACCAAATCTGCATAACCCATATCTTTTTCTACATATGAAGGCATAGCACTAGTGTTTGATCCCTAATGGCTGAGCCATACCTCAAACTTGATTTCTCCACTTGCTTGGCCACCATATAAGGCTCATTCTTCATATGCCACATACTTTGAATCTTCTTTGCCTCTCTCATGACATGTTGTACTAACCTGGTCCTCTTGTGTCTTGGACACACAAATAAGACCTCATACTTGTCTCCCAAATGAGTGGCAATAGTAGAATAAGATTTCTTACTATCATCCTCATGAGTAAGAGCAGCCAACTCAAGATTATGCAAAACCCAAAGACTACTATTCCAAATCAGAAAATTAGAACAATTATCACACCTTTCCATAGTGTCTTCATTTGAATTTGCATCCATGATGCTATAAGTCCCGAAATTAGGGCAGCCTCATGCTTCACCAAGGAGTCATCTATATGATGGAATTATATCATCACAAGTAAACCCCTCAAGTTCTCCATGAATGACCAATGGCTCAACCAAATCTAAACCACCAATGTCTCCAACTATACATGTATACATCACATGGTTGGCTGGTCCAAAAGGTGTATGCTCAACTATCCCATTCATATCTATGATTTGAGCC
Organism: Sequoia sempervirens; assembly: GCA_007258455.2. Classification (NCBI taxonomy): domain Eukaryota; kingdom Viridiplantae; phylum Streptophyta; class Pinopsida; order Cupressales; family Cupressaceae; genus Sequoia; species Sequoia sempervirens. Next base: position 393,406,410 of record VDFB02353493.1, read on the forward strand.
TTTAATGGGCTCTCTGAAAGAGGTAACTCATGATCCTCATGATGTAAACTATGTGTACAAACAAAATTTTCTGAATCATACCTCTTTTCATGTTAACCCAAATTTGAATGTTCTTCATTACTTTCTTCAAGAGACCTTTCTTTTGCTTGCTCCACCACTAAGCAATCTTCCCTTGGAAGAATTAGAAATCTAAGCTGTGACTCCCTTTGCCTCCTTGCTTGATCTAGCTGGTTACAATGTTCCTTGATCACTTGTAAGTGCTGTTTCGTTTGGGCAGCCAACATCTTTGCCCTCCTAGCTCTTTGCAACCACCCATCACACGTTTTGTGTCTTCTTCACATCTTCCATAGTATGGTATGCAAAATCAAAACCTTTGTGGCTTGAATCCACAATACATTCCTTGTATTTGACACTCACATCTTGAGTGCCAACATTGGGAGATCCCACAATATCATTCCCATCTTGTGACATAGCTGCAATCTCATGTTTATGCAAGGAAATATGACTACTGTCATAAAACAGAAAATCAGAGCTTTCATCATACCTCTTTGTAGTGCCTTCAAGGGACTCAAACAAGTCTTCATCCTTTGTTAGTTGTCCATCATCAAGTGCTGGTCCAAGAGATGTCTTGAATGGAAAATCAAGTGTGTCATGTGCCATAATTTCTCTCCCTCGGCTGCAAGCTAAATCTTCATGTTCACTTAGTGCCTTCCAACACAAATCTACCATCATCTTATGAATATCATCAAAGTGAGTTAGGGCTGACACAATTTGACTATCATTCACCTTCAATTGCCCTTCCAAGTGATGTGACTTATGAGACCCAAAATCTCCATGCAACATTTCTGATTTGTCTTCAACACCACCTTCATAAATTTGATCAATCATCACTGATTTGACACATCCTGTGACAACATGCCCTTCTTTCTTGTGGTCATTATGAAGACAGATGTACTCCTAATTGGTTGATGTAAGAAGTGAATCCTCATCCTACTGAAAGCATATGAGAGCAACTTCATCTACTTTAGGTGTTGTGTTCTTATCACTAGCTCTCAACATCATTGGTTCATCCGTGTATGTGAGTCCCATAGTTTCAGACCAACTCCAAGGTGTAATATCCATGACAAACCAAACATTATCAAACTGTAGGATCTTCTTACTAGGCCATCCCTTAGTCTTTATGATCAGCTCTTCAACAAAATGTGCATGAAACAAGGACCATCAAACTTACTAGGGAATGACATACCTTGTATGTAGCTTTGTCCCATGAACATCCTTTCATGCATACCCTCATTTCCAAAAGTTGTATCATCCATCTCATAACTGAAATCTGCATTTTCATGTGAAAACCACCTCATAGGTGTGACGGCCATAGATGACTGTTTTTCTGATTTGACATCTTCTTCTAATTTCTGTTTTGAAGCTAGAGCTGGATCATAACAAGCCAGCTCTTTGAAAATAATGTTCTTTTCCACACATCCTTTCACACAATTTTTCTCAATCCTAAATTGAACTTCTCTATCATGCCATGCAAAAGGGCTATATGATCCAATCTACCCAAGTCATTTTGTTCATTGCATTCCTTGCCACTATGATGTAGATATAATGCGGTAAGACTATGCTGAAGAGATGGATCATTAGTAATACCCATTAGTAATACCCATATCTTCATGTGGCTGATTACAATTGAAAATAATGTTCTTTTCCACACATCCTTTCACACAATTTTTCTCAATCCTAAATTGAACTTCTCTATCATGCCATGCAAAAGGGCTATATGATCCAATCTACCCAAGTCATTTTGCTCATTGCATTCCTTGCCACAATGATGTAGATATAATGCTGTAAGACTATGCTGAAGAGATGGATCATTAGTAATACCCATATCTTCATGTGGCTGATTACAAGGAAACAATTCTTGTTTTATCACTTGGACAATTTCAACATGCTTTTCTTCAATGGCTGTTCTAGAACCCTGGTCACCTATAGGCGGGTCAATGACTATTGATTTACCACTCTTCACAATAGCATAACCCTTATCTTGTAAACCGTCAAACTTTTCCAAACATTGCAGATTATCATCATAGGGTTTGATCACTTCCACACCTGAAAAGTGAGTGGATGTTCCTTGGCCATCATTTGCAACTATTGGCACATCTTCAACACACAATATTGACTCTTCTTCCTCTCTTTTTCTTATGTAGTACCTGTCAAAAGACTCTGTAGCCTTGATAGCTTCAGGTTCACCTAAGTACTCATCAAAGATTCTGATAATATCCTCATTCACGTGTATATTTCCTGTCGATCTTAAATATTCTTGGAATGTTAGAAGATCCCTATATTTTTGATACCTTCCATACCATCTAGCAATTTTGGAGGCCGCAATTTCATTGTCCTTCTCTCTCATTCCCATGATTCACATTGACACTAATTTCTCTACAAGCTCGCAGAATCCTTGCTCTGATACCTCTGAAATATCCCAACTGAAATATATGCTATTTTTTAATTTTTGCAACACAGATTTATGCCCTAATTTCTGATTTCAAAATTCTGCCCAAACCCTAATTTTCTGATATAAATTTCTGAGTCTAAACATCCATTAGCAGCAGCATTTAATCTTCCCAATGACAAAAAATCATAACAGTTTTGTTTAACCATGAACAAGTATGTAACCGGCACAATGAATCATCAAAACATTCACCAAAACATGCCAAATTCTGATAATCTGAATGTTCAGTTTGCTGCTACAAAATCAGACCTACTTATGGATGCAATAACATTATGAAATGGGCTCCAAACATGCCCAACAACAAACAGTTGCTTGCTGATATGAAGAAACCCCAAAGATGTCATGAAAATGATGCTCTATCCTAACCCTAGCTGGGTGAACTTGCACCAGCTCACACAAATGCAAGTAAAATGCAAATATATGATGATGAATGACTCCAATACCCTACCACAAGGGTTTGCAAGCCTTGAAATCATGCAAACCGTCCAAACTTGCCGCAATTTTCCCCTCCAAACTTGGTTGCTCCTCTTGCAACTTGGGCGCCTTATCCTAGGAAGAAACCCTAGGTCACATATAAATTGCTTTCCTCAAGTCGCCTAGGTTGATGTAGCAATTTGAGCATGAATATATAGCATAAAACTCCATTGAAGCACAAGTGAACCTCCGTCATGAAGTCCTCCATTGAAGAGCTAGGTTTTCGTCCAACTCCTCCAATATTCTCAAGGGTTTTTGTCCTTGGAATAATCACCAAAGTGGAAATAAAAAAAGTAGAGATAATTCGCATGATGAGAAAAGCCTCCAAATGAAACTTCCCCTTTTCCCTTGAATTTGGCCGACCTAATTTGGGCCCCAAAATTTGAATTTAATATATTTTTAATTTTTTTTAATTTTTTAAAACATTTTTTTAATCCCCCAAAAGGGATCACCTAGCCTCATAGAAAAGTTATAAAAATATTTTGCCTTCCCCAAAAATCATAATAAATATCATTTAGCCTCCTCCTTGAGCACTAGAATAAAAAATAATAAAATATTATTTTTTTCTCTTAACTTTTCTTGCTCGTCTCAAAAAAGGACATTACAGAGGAAAAAAGAAAGTGACTCTGAAAATTTGAAAATAAAAAGCTACTACATACTTAGGCTTGTGATATTGTCACAATAGTTGGTAGTGTTTGGAGAGGGAACCCTTTGAGTGTGGTAAATCAAATTGTCTTGGTGATGGAACTCTCAAGGAGTAGATCAAAACTCAGAGTGACTTAGAAACTTTATAAGTGTTTTTAGATTTGTATACTTATAATATTAAAATAATGTTTATTTATTTATTTATTAATGCTCAATATTGTAAGATATTGTAAGATAGAGATAAGATCATCTCCGATCTTATCTGGAGTTTCTTTTTAGAAACTTTCCAGTTTTGTAAATCTTGTAAACTATTTATTGAGCGTCTCGCTCATTGTTAATACATCAATTAATTTACCAATTACTTGCGTAATATGGTATCAGAGCACAGGAAATAATTTTTTTTCAAAAAAATTTATAATTTCTTTTTCGAAATTATTTTGTTTCAAATTTTTTTGAAAATTCGTTCTGGTAATTTCCTGGTGTGTCATCTGAAGAATTTGAGAATTTTTCGAAGGGCATTATTCGACAATTATTTTTGGATTTCGTGGCTCTTCTGAAAAGGGTTTCTGTGAAAATCGCGACCCTCTTGGTTGGAATTTCGTGGCTTTGTGAGCCTTCAAATCGCGCGTGTTTGGAGCTCGCGTTTTTTTTGTTGACTTTGCTTGGCATCTTGTATTCATCCTTGGTTGGATTGGGCGCCGGATTTTTTGAAGAAGACACAGTCTTCAATTCGCGTTTTTGTTTGGTGACGAGATTTCAAGCTGCGAACTTCTTCTGGCCGCGTTTTTTTGTTTCAAGCCCGCAAGACCTTCTTCTGGCGTTTCTGTGTAGGCGTGGTCCTTCCTCAAATCTGGCAGTGTTTTGACAGATTTCTAGCATTTTTTTTTGTCTTCTGCAAGCCGCGCGACAAAGATATCTGCACGTGTCTAAACGCAACTTCGTTTCTACGCGATTTCAGACACGTTTTTGCTGTTGGTTTAGTCTTTTTGGACTGCGTTTTTCATTAGTCTTGGGAAACGTGGGCGTCCAAGCCTTCTGCAATTTTTTGTTGAGATTTCAAGCTATTTTCTGCAACTATCTGGTTTGTCAATGGCGGCTAGGGCATCCTGAAAATTCGTCCAGGGTTTTGACACGTTTTTCGAAGTCAGAAATTTTTTTCGATCACAGATTCCTGGTGGGTTTTTCGAGAGCTCAACTGGGTTGGTCTCCGAATTTTCTGGGTGCATCGTTTTCTGTGCCTCGAATTTTGTGCCATCCGTACACTATACTTTCTGCAGTCTGTACCTAAATATGTCCCTGTTTTTTGCATTGGAATTCGTGCCTCGAGTTTCGTGCATCAGCCTCTTCTCAGTACCTCGTTTTTCGTGCCTCGAAAAGCGTGAAGATGGCCAGGTTAAGCAATTTAATGCTGGAGGGCAGCCAGAGATTTAATGGCAAAAATTACAACACCTGGAAGCAGCGGATGTTAACAATTTTTGAATACCGCTGCCTTGATCAGATGATCCTCGGCAACGCTACTCGTCCTGAAGCGGCGCGTAAGGATCAGGATAAGTTTGATGAGCAGAATCGTGAAGCCGTCATGCTTATTAAGCTTTCGGTTACTGATGATCAGCTCCCTCAGATCCCACTGCGAAAATCAGCGAAGGAGATCTGGGATCACTTGAAGGATTTGCATGAAACTTCCGACAAAAGCCGTGCATTTTTCTTGAAGAATATGCTGTTTTCTATCATGATGGATGAAGACAACTACACCTGGCCTTACTTGAATAAAATCCAGGAGATCAGAGATCGGTTGGAGGCGATTGGTCGGAAAATGGAGGAAGACATGGTTGTGATCACCCTGAAGAGTTTACCGAAGTCCTATGAACATTTCATAGAGACCCTCAACATTACGTCTGCTAATGTTGATCTCAAGTTTCAGA